>PVJA010001337.1:0-129998 GCA_004027025.1 Myocastor coypus
TGGTTCTTCTACAGAGGTTCCTGACTCTTGTGTTGGGGCTCTGGCTGCTAGCTTTTGTGAATCCTGGCGGATGTGGTCTGTAGGTGGAGGTGGAGCTTTGGGATTGAGTAGTCCTGGTAGGCTCGTGGACCGGAACGGTTGCCAAACGGGCTATTTGATGGGTTCAGTGCTGGAGCTTGGGCTGGAGGGGTTCAAAAAATAAATAAAGAAAGAAAGGGGGGCGGGGCGGGGAAAGGGAAGGCAGGCCAAGGATCCTGACCCAGCCGGCCCACGGGCTCAACTCCCAGCGGTGGGGTTTGGGCTGGGGTGGAACAGGAAGTTAGTCTCGGGAACGCAGAGGCGGGGCAGAGGGGCGCAGGGGCTTACCCGTGGCGGGTGCGCAGGCTCAGCTCCCAGCAGTGGGGTTTGGGCTGGGCTGGAACCCGCTCAGGTTAAATTGATTAAAACCGTTATCAAATCAGGAAAGGAGTCATGTAGCTAGTGGGCATGAATACAGGACAGGGCCTCTTCCTGTTGGGGGTTGGATTAGTGACTCATTTGAACTCTTTCAAGGTAATTGATACCTATTTAGAATATCAATCTCTGAAGCCCATCCCTAGGGAAGTATAGAGCCGTATTTGTTTCCTCTTTTGTCTTGAGCTATGGCCCACCGCAGGGAGTGTCTGTCTCTTCCAAGTTGCAAAGTCACCTTGTCTTCCATATTGCTTCCTTGAGGTCCTGATCCTACTTGACTGCCTGTAATATTTCCATCTAATTCAACTGCCTACAGCAATATTACATAGAATTTATCTTTCCTTTCCTTCTTCTTTTACATTGCAAATTGCTGACCGAGTTTTCCATGCTTTTTCTCTAATATTTCAGTTTCTTACTCCACATTTCTCTACTTGTTTGCAAGTATCTAAGTATTTTTCAGTCCGGTTTATGGCCAAGCATTTCTTCTGTGATCCATTTGTAAATCCTATCAACTTTCTTATCTTTTTAAACTATTATGCCTGAGAAAAGAAAAATAAAAACAAAATATGGAAAGATTAAATGTAGAATGAGAAAAATGGGAAAAGTGAGAATTTTAAATAAACCATTTTGTGGGTGGGCCAGATAGCTTAGGGCTGGCCAGATAGTTAAGCAGATGAAAGCCCCTACTCAGGGAGAAGCAGGTACTGGGCTTTGATCCCCTACTTGCTGTACCAGCCCTGCTGCTAGGGCTCACTGAGAGAGTGAGTGAGACGGGGCGTGGTGGCACATACTTGTAATCCCAGGGCTTGGGAAGCTGAAAACAGGAGAATCACTATGAATCCTATCCATATAGAGGGATCCTGAGACCCTGTAGACCCTGTACTAATTGCATATAGATAGATAGATGGATAGATAGATAGATAGACAGACAAAAAAAGTAGGTAGATACATTTGCACCTTTTAATGACTTTAAATTTTTCAAATAACTGCAAGAGAGTAAGCAGTTATAAAAATGGCAATAAATAAACTTTAAAATAATCTTCAACTTTTAGCATTAGGCCTCTGGTATTAAGTTTGTTTACCTTAAATCTATGGACACTTTCCTTTCCTGAACACTTATATTTGACACTGTGGCTTGAGGAGCAGATGAAGCAGCTGGGAGAACAATTCTGAGATATGGTAGCGTAGGTCAAGCATACCATTTTGCATTTTTCAAATCTGAGGATGAATACATTTTGCATGCAATGCACTTATCGAATTTCAGACTTCAGTCTTACTGACCATAAATTTGTATTCATGAAACTTTCACATCTATACTTTGAGAAGTGTAATTAACTTGGAATCGTGACCCTAGGGATGAAGCTACTGATGTTTATAGTGGGTCTTCAAGTGGTCTTTCACTTATGATAAAAATCTTCTCAACTATATTACTATATGCAGTATGTAGGTCCAAATATTTTCTTTTTAACATACTATAAACATTGCATTTTAACATATTCTTTCTGTATTCACACAAATACACAATATTTGAGTATATGTTCTCATTAATTACAATACATGTATGCAAATATAGCATGCATGTGTGTTGGCACATGCACACACCATAAAGAGGGATGTACTCAGTCCCAGAATGCATATTTCTGCATGTACCTGGCCTCACATATGCCTCACGCTCCCCCTTGCCAATATGGCCATCACTATGAATCATTCTGATTTAAATCCAGAAATTGCCTTCTGTACTTAAAAGGAGAAAACACCCCTGCACATAAAACAGTGGCTTTTTGAATTCAACATGATCCAAAACAGTAATGACAATAAAAGGAAAACTTCACCGCATCAATAAAGGGTGACAGTGGCTTGAGCAAGCTGACTCTTTTAAATCAGAACTTCCACATCAGACTTTGTGGTTTCAAGACATTGAAATTGAGATTAACTCTAAGAAATACAAAGTGAGCACAACTTCTGCCACCTTCCTTAGGTGGCCATGGCCCTAGCAAAGTGACAGTGGAGATGGGAAAAGCTTCAGTGGAGGTTAGTGAACCTGTTTAGAATTTTTTTTTTAGAAGAGATTTAAGTAGCAATTTTCAAAGCAGAGGAAAACCCTAAGGATAGAAATAATGTTACACCAACTCCTCCAACTCGAAGTTACAGTGGAATTCATATATCTTGTGATTTTAAAATATTTGTTCCTATTGCTTCTTGGCATTTT
Organism: Myocastor coypus; assembly: GCA_004027025.1. NCBI lineage: Eukaryota > Metazoa > Chordata > Mammalia > Rodentia > Myocastoridae > Myocastor > Myocastor coypus. Next base: position 2,663 of record PVJA010001337.1, read on the forward strand.
GGCTAAGATCAAGTGTAGGATCTGTTCTTATCAGTTTAATATGTGATCGTCCTCTATTCGAGGACAATATATTAAATGGATTTTTGGAGCTGGGAGATGGAATAGGAGCTTGCTCCGTCCACTCCACACATCAAACTGGTATTGCAGTACCTCCAGGAACTGTGCACCCCTCGGGGAAATAAAAGGGGAAAAAAATTGTTCCTGTGTAGCTAAATATGATGCATAAAACAGAATCCTCATCCCAGAATTTCAAAAAAAGTGAAAATGTGTTCATTTTTTTCCTATTATAACAATTTATATTTTTGAAATCCAAAATAATAAAACATTTATAAAGAAGATCTAATATATATATATATATATATATATATATATATATATATATATATATGTTAGATGGATCATAGTTAACAAAACATCCCTTAATGTAAGTGGGATCTTACCATATCCACATAAATTCTATTTAGCCATCTATGTCTTCTACTGAACATACTGTGAACATTTCCTATTCTAATATATAGATTCTTTGTTACTCTTTTTAGAAGCTCCATATAAATGTTTACATTGAATCAGTGCCAAATCGACCTAATTTGAATTGGTTTCTATTTTTTGTTATTATTACTGCCACAATAATATGGATTCTAATTAATAAAACATTTTACACTGTGTGATTTCTTCCTGAGGCTGAAAACTTAGCAGAAGTAGAATTTCTGTGTAATCGAGGCAATATATAACTTTCATATGTGTCACTATATCACTCTTCAAAGTTACTAGTTCCTTTACATTTGCTGTCAATTCTGTATGGCAGAAATATTTTCCATTCTTTATAGACCCAGCATATCTGTGGTTCTAAATTTTAGTGATGTTAAAGAAGAAAGCAAAGTCTTCTGTGCTTGTACATCTTGGGTTAACAGTAACCATTTCACATGTGTATTAATCATTTATATTTTATATCTCATAAATTACATTATCTGTGAAAATCATTTGCTGTCAGTTTGAGACTATTTGCTTCTTATTTGAAAGAATGCATCAATGTGTGTTAAAGAAGCTTTTCTGTCTTACGGGTGGTTTTTAAACTTTTGACTTTTTGTTTACAGCCTTATTCATCTATCTAAGAGAATGAATTGCTACTTATTAATCTGATTTTGATATATTCTTACTTTTTGCTTCAGTACATTATAAAATATGTGAAAAATTTTAATCTATATAAAAATTTGATTTTAGTGCATTTAAAATAATCTCCAAAAAGCCGGGCGCGGTGGCGCATGCCTGTAATCCCAGCACTTGGGAGGCTGAGGCAGGAGGGTTGGTGCGAGTTTGAGACCAGCCTGGGCTACCAAAGTGAGCTCAAGGCCAGCCTCAACTGCATAATGAGACCCTGTCTCAAAAAGACAAAAAAAAATCTCCAATTGATAGTGATATTGAACCAAAGCAATTTATTGAATAAGTTGCTGAATAATCTATCCCTTCTTACACATTTTACTCGCCTGCAATAGTTCTAAAAACAGTTAAAAATTATGTCAGATTCTGTCTCAATTTATCTATGTCATTAAATTTAACTGTCACAAGTATCCTGCTTCTGATAACTTTCTGCCTAGGTTATAGGAGTATACAGATGTCAAAAAAGTTAGGCTACTTTACCAATGTTTGGAGCTAAAAGTAAGATCCTGTATTTGACTCCAGTATTTATCTGGTTTCACAAACCAGCCTTTTCACTTTACCATGTCTTCTTAAAGAGGAAGTGATTGATTTTCATAAGAAAATCTCTGAGTTACTGTATTGATTTTAGGTAACAAAATATTTAGAATGGCACTTGCTTTACTCCATGTTTGTCAAAGGAAGGCAGAGGTGGAGAAAGGGAGAAAGGAGGAGAGGAAGGACAGAGGCTAAAGGGTTGTATTTAGGTCCCAGTTTTGGAGGATGAAATTCAGTGGGCTCATGTGGTCAGCCTCTGGTTTGTCCTTAGCTGAGTCACACCATCCCACGGAAGGAACACACTAGAGACAGCTTACATGGCAGGAAAGGAAGCAAGGGATAGGAAAGGGCCAAGCCTGGCTGCAGGAACGATTGCAGGAACACAGTCCTCTGTCATACCAGATTCATCACTGCCCCTTCCTGCGCCAGTTGTGACTCACAGTAAGCCCCTGCCCTAAGATCCTGCCAGTGCAAGTCTCTACCACCTGTCACAGGTGCTGTCACTTACCAGTGCTGTTACACTGGGTAATGAGGGATGCACAAGAGTTTTAATGAAACGAGCGATAGTAATACCCACTCGCCATGTGTTTTGCACCCAGCAAAATTCTTTTGTTTTTTGATTCAAACTTTGGCATATACTACCTAATTTCTTTAGACCTCGCTGTAACATTTGTAAAACAGAATTGATAATATTTCCTCTCTGAGAAGGCGGCTTAGAGAACGTGCTGTATATGACTGAGACGCTGATGCTGTTGTTAGTAGACAATCACAGTTCTTTTCTGACTAAATTAGATCCTAAACTTTACAATTACATATGATATATGTGGTTCACAGAGGCAGTATTAAAGAACACTGAAAAAATTCCTTTTGGGGTGAATGAAAAACCACAAAGAAATGTCGAGAGTTTATTTATTTATTTTTGTGTATTTAGTAGATTTTACAGGGTCTTACTATCAGATCACACTCATAATGATCCTCCTGTTTTCAGCCTCCCAAATGCTGGGATTACAGGCATGTACCACCAAACCCAGTCTCAGTGGAGAGGGGGATGTGGGGAAGACTTGGGGGGTGCAGGGCAAGGCACACTGGGAATCGAACCCCAACTGCCACATCTGCCTAAGTAGGCACTTTAATCCACTGAGCCATTAATAGGAGGCCAGAAATGATAAATGATCTCTAGACATTGTAAATGGGCAAAATATATATGTTTCAAAATCCTTCTCAAATGTATTGTTTCTCTTCTAACTAAAATGTTTTAAAATTTGCTCTGTGATAAGTAACAAACAGTGCTTTAAAACAAATCCACTAAGTACAATTTTTATATTAAAGGTTCACAAGAAAAATATTTAGTGATAAGGCTTTCTTTATATAAAATGAAAGAAATAATCATTTCTCTTGGTAGCTACGTAAGACAAGTTCTAGAACTCACAGAAGCTAAAATACCTGGATTCTTAAATTGCTTATATAAAATGGCAGGATATGCAGCTCTAACCTGAGTTTAACCTCAGGTACATTTTATATATAAAATACCTAAATCAATGCAAATTATAGGAAAATAATTGTTCTGCTATTTTTTAAGGAAATAAGTTAAAGAACCTGAATATGTTCTGCGTACATACAATTGATTGTTCTTTTATTTTTATTTTTGTTTTGATTTATTGATTGAATGACTGATTAAGACAGGGTCATGTTCTGTAATTTAGGCTAGCCTCAAACTCAAGGCAATGCTCCTGTCACAATATCCTGAGTGGTGGGACTATAGCTTTGTGCCATCATGCTGATAACTTCTCTCTCTCTCTCTCTCTCTCTCTCTCTCTTTCTTCTTTCTTTCTTTTTTCTTTCTTTCTCTCTTCTTCTTCGTCTTCTTTCTTTCTCTTTCTTCTTTCTTCTTTCTTTCTTTCTTATCGAACCAGGGATTGAACTTAGGCCCTTGCACTTTCAAGGCAAGTGCTTATTTGACTGACCTATCTCCCTAGCCCTCTATCTTTCTTTTTGCTTTGTTCTGTGATTGACTGCGCAAACACAGACTTACAGATAGAGCCAACTGCGTACAGTTTGTATTTACCTATAATTTGGTGTTCCTCAATGAAAATCTATGTAGAATATCTACTTCATTGATAGTGAATCTAACAATGTGAATAGAAAAACCATAACTAACTGCTAACAATGGGAAGCTCTGGATGATCATGTAACTTGTTTTTATAAGTTATGTGTTCAGAATTTAATTCAGAAGGAGTTAATGAGCACGAATAAAAAGTATCTCTTACTTATTTTTCTCTGCAGCAATGAGAATAATAAGAAAATATTACACACTTCACCTTCTACAGCATCATAAAAAGTTTGGCTTTTTATAGTACCACAAGGCAATTGCTGCTTGCATTGTCATGTAACACTTTTTTATGTTACAGAAATGAATTTTGATTATAAATTAAGATCTTTCCTGATTTAAGAAAAGAGTGCGGTTGTGAGGGATTTTCTGTCTTTCAGTCCCACTGAATTTGTGCGCTTCTATTTCTTCCCACGCCATCTGGGTAAATGTACATTGATAAACAGCATGCTGCCTATCCAGTTAGAGGAGTGTCTTAGTTACTTTTCACTCATTGCTGAAACAAATACCCCACACTCAAAGTGAAGGAAGGAAAGGTTTATTTAGCTCACAGTTACTGGAGGTTTCAGTCCATATTCAGCCAGCACCAAGGCTGAGTGGCACATAGCAGAGAGCAGAAGTTCATGATGGTGGAACAGCAACAATCATGACAGAGGCAACCGACCAACCAGGGGAGCAACAGCTCTAGTCTATCTCCTTCTCTCTTTATATTGCACTGAGGCTCTCCCTGTCCACCTCAGCCTCCACCTGAGTCTACACCCATAATCCCAGAAGTACTTAGACCCATAATCCCATCTGTACTAAAACCCATAATGCCAGGGATCATGGATCATCTCAAACTCTACAAGTCCCTTCCCACCCCCCCCCACGACTCATGAGGCTTTGAGGGGACACTAAGACATAAGCCATAACAGGGAGGCATCCTCCAGCTGATAGCCAGTGATCACTGAGGAGTCAATAAACTCTGTCACACCTTTTAGTAATCATTATCTTCCTAGGAGCCCTAAAGTACATCATTTTTAGAAAATGATGAATTCTTAAGATATCAAAAGGTAGAAGATTTTAATTCTTTTTCTAAAATTTTCTTGTTTAAGTTGCTAAGGGAACACATCAATCCACTGTTCTTTTTTTTAAAAAAAATCCAAATATGAGTTTTTTATTGTATTTGAAACAGCACAATGTCTAATTACTAACAATGGTATTAAATATTCTGTAAGTTCCTATCAAAAGGGTAATGAGAAGCTCCTGTTGACTGTCACAGGCAAGTGATGTCCCTTCTATCTTATAATAGAGAATTTCTGAAGGCATCAAGGCTCTCTCATCTCTAAAAAGCCATGATTACATTGGCCTTTATTGCAAATGACAATATTTTAACCTGACTTACCTCTAGATCCATGGTTTCAGAATTTTAAAGTTAAAATATTTCATGGTTAAATGCACAGCTATGAGCTCGAATTTCTGGACATTCTTAGACAGTGTTGTAGGTGATACTGTATACTGCCTAGAAGGAGATATGTTACGTTTCCAATCCCTTGTGCCCATTGATGTAGCATTATTTGAAGTTGACATTTGCCTCAGCTATGGTTTTCCTCATTGCGGGGACAAAATCCCTGACACCGGGAATTAAGACAGGAAACATAATTTTTGCTCACAGTTCGTGCAGTTTTCAGTCCACACTCAACTGACTCCAAGGCAAAGTGAAACATGGCCAGAGGCGAGCAGGTCATTGTGGCAAAAGAACAGCAAAGAGCAAAGGGAGGCGCAGGAGCTGGTGAGGCAGTAGTACCAAGATTCGCTCTCCTCCTTTCATCTGTATGCAGATTACCCACCCCAGTGCAGATGTAGTACTCATACCCATAGTCCCAGCACTGGATCATGAATTAATCACAAACTCTAGAAGCTGCCCCAGTGACCACATGTGGCTTTGGGGGAACACCTAGATACAAACAATAATAAAATTAAAATGAGCTAAAATGCATCTGTATGGCTAAACTTGGCCCTTTACCCAGTAACAAATATCCTTATATGATGGGAAGGGACATACCGGGAGGATGCCCCATGAAAGCATGCATATGCTCATGTCTCGACAACCGAGTGTCAGGTGGGCATTCCACAGGGACTGTGGAGCTGCAAACCAAGGGATACTGACTTTTCGCATCAACCAGAAGCAAAGAGAGAGGCAGGGAATATTCTTTCCTTGACAGTACCTTGATTCTGTACTTTTGGCTTCTAAGAATATGAGAGAACAAACTTGGGTTTGTTTTGTTTTTTTGTTTTTCCAAGCCACCCAGTTGGAGACACCAGGAAACTAATACAAACTGATAGGCTTAAAATTGTGCGTTTTTCTTCCAATAGTAGTGCATCCTGAGACGGGAGTTTCCTTGGGAAATTCTATCCCTTTCCCTCTTGTATCTTTCTATAATAAGATATATATTTAAAAGCCTTTAGTTCCTTCCTGCGAAGGAGTGCCCCTTCAAGATGGACTCATGACAAGAACATTTTCATACAAATAACACCATGTATTTCACAACAGTTTTAGAATGGAAAACAAAATGAGTGAACTAAGTTTTGACAACAGCCTATAAGTTATGTTTGCTTCATGTGGTAACCATAATCCACTCAATATAAAAAAGGAAATATTTTGTAGGTAATATATTCATTGGATAGTTATAGTACTATATACTATACTATCTGATTTTATACAATGGAGACTTTGAACAAAATATTCATTGACTATATATATATATATATATATATATATATATATATATATATGATTCCTTTCAAGGGAGATTTACATTGCTCAGAGTCTTCTAAGCAAGCACTCAAGGACTTTCTGGAATTTTATCATTGCTAGCACAGCTTGCTCTCACTTCTTCCATTATAGATTTCTACCCAAGGTCCTTTAAGGTCAGAAACATGTAGTACCTAAGGAGTTTAAGCACTGAACTTACTATAGATAATGTCTGTTTAGCCCATTCGGTGTGGTGAATGGATATATCTTAGCACTTATTCTTCCATTCCTCCTTTCCTATAGTTTTTACAGATTTATTTCATTTAATATTACACAGGTATGCAATGTCTTTTGCTCTTGTTTACTATCTCTTAACTTTTCTTATGTAGAAAGAACTGCCCTCTCATGGCTGATAGAGTTTAGCAGTAGCAGTGGTGGTGCAGCATAGAAGGAGAAATGGGAGTGGGGCCTTTAATAACTCTGAACACATGGAGAGGAGTAAGGGCCGGGAGATTGGCAGATTCTCTGACCTGAGACAGGGAGGATGAGACAGGGCAGAATTTGCCAAGGGCGGAGTTCGAAGGTCAGGTCTGGTGACACACAAGGAGCCGATTGTAGGCTTCCTTATGTGACTGGAGAAGATAAAGGGAAGTTGTATCTAGGGCAAGAGTGGATAAGGAGGATGAAATGGTCCTTGGGAAGAAAGTTGTTTGGGGGATGTAGTCATTTTGGATCAGGGTCATGATAATTTAGCAGTTTGTACTCAGGCTATAATCTATCATTCCCATCTTTTACTTATTATGAAGTGGCAATGAATCTCGTAGACTGTTTCCTGCTGGATGAGGGCATCATCTGGGGGACAAGGAGCTTAATAGCATGATGATTCATGCCCATACAGAAGCTAGTAGGGCAGGCCAGATAGTTCAGCAGATTAAAGTGCCTGCTTAGGCAGACCAGGGGCCAGGGGTTTAATCTGTGGCCGGACATGCTGGCCCCACTCCCGGGGTATGCTGAGACTGAGACTGAGACTGAGGCTGGGTGTGGTGGCACTCACCTGTAATCCCAGCACTTGGGAGGCTGAAAACAGAAGAATCACTGCAAATCTGATCTGTGTAGGGAGGCCCCATAGACTGTGTAGTAAATACATTAAAAAAAAAAAATAGAAGCTAGTGCTAGGTGTTTCAGCAAGGAAGAGAAGTTCAACATTAGTGAAGGCTCACATCTGAGATTGAAAAAATCTTGTGTGGCACTTGAAAATTTTCTGGGTGAACTGTCCAGAGTCTGGAAGTGAATGTAAAGAACAGAAGAGAATGAGGGTTCAGAAACCAGATGAAAAAGCAATACATGGGTTACCCTGGGGTTTTTGAACCCTTAGTAAGGCAAAGATGTGTGGGCTACAGGAGTTGTGAAGACCACTTGGGCGACAAGCGCTCAGGGTCAGGAAGGGTAGAGCTTTCGGGTGGGGTGGAGCTGTCTGGACACCACTTGCCTCACATGATGTGGAACCAAGAGGGAAAGCTGGCTAGCAACTTTTACTGCTATTTCCATGTGGGGGCCTTTCCACATAGGATCTGATCCTATAGGCTTACTCTTGCTTAAAATAACATGAATCTAGCCTCTGATGTTCTGGAGGTTAGAAGTCCCAGGAGAGTCCTAAGAAAGGGGCTAACCTCAGAGTCCCATTGTACCCACTACCTCCTGGATGCTCCCAGAGAGGACTGGTTCCTTCTGTCCCCTTTGGCCTTCCTTGGCTTGTGTGATGTTTATCACCACTTCCAAGGCAGCACCACCTTTTGGCTTCCCAGATTTCAGTCTTTCATTTACAAGGATGCCTGTGATTGCATCTGTGACTCACTCAGATAACCTAGGACAATTGTCTGACCTTCAAATCTATTACATCTATTAAAACTCTTGTGCCTTCTAAAGTAGCATTCATAGATTTTGGGGGTTAGGATGTTGCCATTGGTAGGTTCTGGCCCAAGTTCAAATTGCTAAATTAACAGCCGGGCGTGGTGGCTCACGCCTGTAATCCCAGCACTCAGGAGGCTGAGGCAGGAGGATTGGTGCGAGTTCAAGACCAGCCTGGGCTACAAAAGTGAGCTCAAGGCCAGCCTCAACTGCATAGCGAGACCCTGTCTCAAAAAGACAAAAAAAAAAACAAAAAAACAAAAAACAAATTGCTAAATTATCATAGCCCTGATCGAACATGGCTGAATCACCAATACAACATTTTATCTTCCCAGTGACCACTTCCTCCTTACCCACTCTAGCCCTGGATACAACTTCCTTTAACCTCTCCCACCCACACAAGGGAGCCTCTAATTGGCTTCTTGTGTATCACTAGACCTGTCCCTCAAACTTCACCCCTACCAAAAGTCCTTAGGGTCTCATCCTCCCTGTCTCAGGTCAAAGGATCTGCCCATCTCCCTGCCCGATCCTCTCCATGTGTTCAGAGTTAATAAAGCCCCTTCCACCCCATTCCTGCTGCTCTTCAGTGCCTGTCTCCTCAAGTAGCTCTAAATCCCCTCAGATGAGGGAATGTGAACTTTGTCTTATATTTCTTTTATATGCTCCAGTTCTTAGGAACTTGGAGAAAGGAAATAGTTTCTACATAACTATCTTTTCAAAATAAACATATGAATGAATATTCTTTCACCATTTTCAATTTTTTCTTGAGAACAGTTATTAACAGTTTTCCAGACCCTATCACTAGCACCTTAGTAATATGAGGCCAACAGTGGAAAGTTGATGTTACTCACTTAGCAGAGGAATGATATGGAAATAGTTACTAAGGCTACATAGTGCATGAAACTGAAAAGGTTTAATCTTTGTCTATTTGATTATAAAATCTGAATTATTACTATATTATTTTTTTTTTTTTTTTTTTTTTTTTTAAAAATTTTTTTTTTTTTTTTTTTTTTTTTTTTTTTTTTTTTTTTTTTTTTTTTTTTTTTTTTTTTTTTTTTTTTTTTTTTTTTTTTTTTTTTTTTTTTTTTTTTTTTTTTTAAAGAATTTTTTTTTTTTTTTTATTTTATTTTATTTATTTTTTTCTTGTTTCAGAACCTTTGTTTATTCACTCATTTTTATGGCTGGCTCAGCCCACCCCGAGAGCAGGGCTGGCGCAGCATGTGGTGCCGGGGATCGAACCGCGGTCCCTGAAGCTGCCCAAGCTTTCCCAAGCAGGCGCTTTAGACCACTGAGCCATCCCGCCGGGCCCCTTATTACTATATTAAAATATACTTTACAGCCTTAAAGAAAGATTAACAATGCCTATCCAAATACATTTTATGTAAAATATCTGCCTCTATATATGATAAACATGGCACACAACATAGGTGAACTTGCTCTGCAATGTAAGAGAGGTATTTTTGCTGTTTTGTCTATACACAGGAAGTTCATTTCAATAGTTTTGAACTAATCCGTTTGCTTTCATACATGTGGCAAAATCCATTATTTTAGCCTTGTCTCTATTTTAATGGAAACAAGTTCAGTTTTCTCTATAAAGGTCGAAATACTAAGCATGTTATTATCTCTCCAAATTTTTAACAGGCAGGTACAATTCAGAGGAGATAATGAAAAATCTATTTTACAGCTTCCAAAGAAAGCACAAAGCAAAAGGTTTCCTAATGCCTACACTGCCAAGGATTCTTTCGAGAGCTTTCCATGGCCTTGCTCACTGTAAGGCATTGAGCAGGTCTTCTACTCCGCCAATGGGACTGCTGCGCTGTATGCAGAGGTCCGTTGAATTCTTGGTGCTGATAGAAAACCTTTTAAGAATTTCAAAGAAGTAGATTCCTCAGCTTTTTATTTTATGTTGTGTGAAAACCTTTCCCCTGTTTTCACTTTAGAGAGCATGATCAGCAACTCCTTATTTCCTTCATCTGGTGCTTTAGAAGGAAAAGGAAGACAGTAGCTATTATGGTTTCCTGTACACTATGGTTCCCTATGGGTAGGTAGTGTTGCTTCATTCAGAAGTTTCGGGCTGCTGTACACATACATAAAGACTCAGAGAAGGAAAAAGCAGCAGAAAAGGAAGTAGGATCTGGTCAACCTAAAACCTGTCTACTCCATCGATATCAAAATATAAAACAGAAAATGCAAACAGTTCTTTCCTTTCACATTCCACAAAGTTCAGTTACCCTTGGGGAGTGCGCAAGTGACAAGAATGAGAGAATAATTAATCCTGAAAATAAAAAAAAGATGTAGAATAAGGGCTGGCCAAATAGCTCAGTGGATTAAAGTGCCTGCAAGCAGGCACAGGAGCTGAGATTTGATCCCCAGGCCTGTTGTGCCATCCCTGCCTTCCAGGGCATGCTGAAAAGGGCATGGTGGCATACACCTGTAATCCCAGGCGAGTCACTACAAGTCTGATCTAGTAGTGAGACCTGGATCACCCTATAGATCCTTCCCTAAAATACAAAGAAAAAAAAAAAAAGAATGTGGAATGGTAAAATAAGTGACATAAAACCTTGATGAGATACCTTGTACTATAGGAAGCAATGGGGATACTGGTAGGTTTGTTAACTTCCTTAGAAAAAAAATGAAGAATGGAGATGAAAGCCCTAGGCAGGGTCATGGGTTATATTTTCTAGGTACACAGAGCCAGAGATTCATGATACTCTATACTACACTGGTCTTTATACGTCACTCTCAGAGTATATGTGTTTTCTCCTGGAAATTTCCTCGGATGATAATGGTTACCTCATGTAAAGTTTTATGTAAGCATTACATACAAATATACTTAAGTCAGAACATAAAACTTGATTGGAAGAAATTTAAAATGGCTGAGTGGTTCTAAGATAGGTATTTTAAGTTCATGTTCATTAAAAAATCATTGACTCACAAATATCATTGAATTCTTGCTTTATATGCAATAAAAGCCTGAATGTAATTTGTAGGACAAACATAGGACTTTTAAAGGTAGAGGCAAGAGACAAACAGGATATGGAATGATGGACCCTAGGCAGAACATAGGAAATATTCCTGTTTTCCTCTTCATAGATGTCAGGTTTGGAGGTGAAGAAACTTTCAAGGCAAAAAATGAGCACAGGTGCACAGCAGACATTCTCCAACAAAATCGGCTCTCACTCCCCCAAGACTGAGGAAAGCGAAGCCTATCAGGACAAAGCTTTTGTGCTTTACTCTGGCTAGCACAGGAATGCAGTGGATAGCTTACACTTTGGCAGCATTGGGCAGTAGTATCAAAGCAGTGGGCTGTGGATCAGGATTTAAGTGGTGGTAAAGGAGCTAAGCAAGAGTAACTTAAAACCTGGCACTGCAAAGCCTGGGCTCTGTGCATTTGTGAGATGGTTGGCCAACCTTTCTGTGTATGATGGTTTGGAAGATAAGTACCTATATGTGAACGTAGAATATCATGAGAGAAGGGTGGAGAAGGAAAACGCAAAAGCAGGACAGAGTGGATAAAAGATTAAAGGTTTGTCAGCCTCTCAAAAATACATATGGAAGCAAAAGCTTAAGAAGCAGCAAATAACATTCATCCTTATACAAAAAGAATTATACTGCCAAATAGGATCATATCAAAGACAGAGTGCAGGTGCTTTATGTATTACTTGCTTCATTGTTTGCTTAAAATGTTCTCTTACTTGAAAATAAATTATACGATATGCAATATTTATAATCTGAGGAAATACCACATGATCAAGAAATTTGATAAAGAAAATAATTTGAAGAATTATTTTAAATTTTTTTGAATTTTAAAAATATTTTCAAAATCTTAGAAAAACAAGAATAGAAAGGAAACTCCTTCCCTTGATATAGGTGTTCTATAGAATTTTATGCCTGCCTGATACAGTCATGGAAGAATTAATGGTTTCTGAGTAGACTGAGGACCAGGAAAAAAATGTCACTTCTCAGTGCTTTCACCACAGCTTTGGAAGTTCTAAAAATCTTAAGTGATGTTCAATCCTCAGGCCTGCTGTGCTGACCCTGACCCCAGGGCACACTGAGAAAGCAATTGAGACTGGGCATGGTGGCACACACTTATAATCCCAGCACTTGGGAGGCTGTAAATAGGCAGATTGCTATGAGTCTGATCTAGCAGTAAGACCCTTCCCTACCCTAAAAAATACAAAAAAAATCATAATAAGGAAAAGAGGCAAAAAGATCATAAGAGAAGAAATAAACTACCCGTGTTCACAGAGGCCATGGCTGTCTGATAACACTTTCAGTGATATTATCAAAAAATTTTAGATACCTGATAATGAACAAATGCCCTCAGCATGATTGCGCCACTTGCTGAGGCAGTTCAGGAGGTCCTCGTCTGAATGGTGCTGCCAGTGTCACGCAGCAGAGAGGCAGGATGGTGGAATCACAAGAGTGTGTCCTCCCGTACCTGAGCAATGAGATCTTGGACCTTGGGGACTTCCGGCTCTTCCTCAAAGTCAAGATGCCCATGAGATGTAAGGTTTCTAATTTATGACATCACGGTAGTCAGAGCAGGGCACTCATGGCAGAGGACTTTCAGGGCTGCTTGGTGACAAGAACAATGGGACAAGTGTTTTCAACATGAGGGGAATTTTATATAAAACAGTGACAAGTTACTTTAATGGAGGCATTCACTGTGTTGTTAGAACATACTTTTTATTTAGAAGCATACTATCTTCAAGAATCAGAAGACTCAGACCATCGACTCTAGGTTGGCATGCATGTTTCGTGTGACAGGGATCAAAATCACAGCAAGGCTTTTGAGATATAGATCAGATTTTAATAAAAGTTATATTGAACAGTAAGCAAGCTACCTAGTTGACGCAAATTTGGGTAAAAGAAAAGAGTAAGTGCAAACATTCCATTGACATAATTTTAAGCCTACCTACATATATAGTAAGGCCATGTGCTCCTGATGCAAGGATAAACATATCAGTCAATAAAATAGAATAGAGAATCCTGAAAAAAAGCCCACAACTGACACATCTGCCCAAGTCATAGCCTGACATGAAAAGTCGCAATTACTCCATATGCCAAACTTATTTTTTGTTATCTTATTTTATTTAGAGTAAAAACAAACACAAAAATACAGTAACATACAGCAATGCATATGGTACATATTTTCAAGTCAAAAGTAGCAAATAAACAGTGGTTTTTATATTGAATATTTTACGGTTAAATCTGACACTCAGAATGTCAGGTTTACAAGACTGGACAAACAATTGGACATTAACACTTGTTTTCAATGAACCTTAAAGTATTTTCTTGATCCTTTTACTTTATTATTTTTAATTAATATTTTTAAAAGTATAATAATTGACAAAACATGAGAGATAGTACACATTTAAAAGAACAAGATGAGCGGGCCAGCAGGATAGCTCAACAGTGTGAAGTGACTGCTTAGGAAAGCTTAGGCAACCGCATGGACTGTGGTTTGATCCCCAGCACCACATGCTGCACCAGCCCCACCAGAGCAGGCTGAACTGGCCATAGCATAAATAAAGTTTAAAAATAAAAATAAAAGAACGAGATGAGAGCTGGTGAGATAGCTCAGTGGGCTAAAGCGCCTACTTAGGCAAGCTTAGGCAAGTGGGGGTTCCATGGTTTGATCCCCAGGGCAGGGAGAGCCTGAAACAGAGATAGCTCCAAAGCACAAGTGCCTGACTGGCAAGTGCAAGGTCATGAGTTTGAACCCTGGTCCTGGGAAAAAAAAAAAAAGGAAGGGCCAGCGAGATAGCTCAGCAATCTAAAGCACCTGCTTATGCAAGCCAAGCTGATTTTTGATGAAAGTGTCAGAATTATCCCATAAAAGAACAATACATGTAGACGAACTGGTGCTGACGCCAGACACAGTCAGCTACCTTTGCAATGCCAAGCACTAGGGAGGTTTAGGCAGCAGGATCACTGGGAGTTTCAGGCCAGCCTCTGCTATATAGTAAGTTCAAGGCCATCCTGCACTACATAGCAAGACTCTGTGTTTAAAAAAAAAAAAATGGTACTGGAACAAATAAATGTTCATAGGCCCAAATTATATTTTAATCTAATTTTGACATCTTATGCGAATTTTGACAAAAAGTTGTGAAATGTAAAGCTATATAGTTTTTATTTAAAAATCAGGAAATATTGGGTGGGGTATAGCTCAGTGACAGAGTGCTTCTCTGGCATGAGGAAGCTCTAAGAACCTCAGTACAATGAAAATAAATAAATTACTTATTTTCAATTAACTATAATTATTTTCAATTAATTATAAGAAATTATTTGGCATCAAAATGTAGGTGAAGGAGACTTCAACTTATCACCCAAAGCACAATCTGTACAGGTAGAAATTAACACGTTTGATTCCATCAAAATTAAACACTTTCTTTCCAACATTTCCTATTACAAGATGAAAGTCCAGGCTATAGAGTAGGAGAAAGATTTTCAAGTGAGATAGGTAGATAAAGATAATTACATAAAGAGGTAGAGCATATAAAGTACTCTCAACTGTTTTACAACTAGTCAGCATCCCAGAGGTAGGCTGGCAAGTTTGTTAGGTTGGAGCAGTTTCTTGCGTTTTGTGCAGGTTTTCTCATTGTATTACACTAACAAGCCCTTGCTGTCCCAGTCTGGTTCACAAATGCTTTTGACATAAATACCACATCCTTTAGTAAATAGAACTGGTAATAACGCAGGCCACAGTAAGATTTTAATATTTTTACCATTTTGAGAATTCTTAGTATTTTATGAAAACTACATACATGTGACTGTGTTTCAAAAGCCTTGAATAATGGAAGAGATGCTTGAATAAAATTTGAAGTCTTTTTGGACACTTATTATTCAACATCTATATCCACAACCTTTTAATAAAATTATGGGAAATAATGTAAATAATAATGTAAGTGTCACTGAGGATAAAGGAGAACAGAAATGGTTAACTTAAGTGGCAATTTGTAAAATATGTTCCTTGGCTGGGGCAATAGCTTGGTGGTCCACAAAGACTCGGGTTCGATCCCTGCTACCACACGCCTTGCTGGCCCCTGAAACCAGGCGTGGTGGTACACACCTGTAATGCCAGCATTGAACAGGCTAAGATAAAAGAATCACTATGAGTCTGAGCTTTGTAACAAGACCCTGGACCAAGTACATCAATAAATCTTAAAAAAAAAAGTTCCCCAACTCTTTAGCTGTTTTTACATCAAAATAAAACATCGATCAGACTAAGGACCACTGTTACTACTTTAATCTCTACACTTCTCAGTGAACTGTGCCTTCCACATGCTGACTTGACTGATGCCCAGCTAGGTAGTCTGTAGCAGAGGCCTGGAAAGCCTTATATCGTATTTCTAATCTTGTCTTTTCCTCTTTCTTTCTATGTTTTTCTACATTTTAAAATTTTATGATTTTTATTTGTTTACTGATAGCATTATTTCTTCTGTTTCCATACATCTACATAGATATACGTGATATAGATGATATAGATGATATAGAGATAGAGATAGAGATAGAGATAGAGATAGAGATAGATATAGATATAGATATAGATATAGATAGATATTTTTTCTCTGCATTTTTTGGCCAGCATCCACAGGTCTCATTACGATCGGACTCATAGTGATCCCTCCTATACTCAGCCTCCCAAGCACTGTGATTACAGGCATGTGCCACCACCACACCTAGTCTCACTCCCCCTCTCAGCTCACCCTGTGCTTGTGGTGAGCACTGAGTGCCAGGGACCAAACCTCCGCCGCTGAGCTCTGCCTAAGCAGGTGCTTTAGTCAGCTGAGCTCTCAGGCTGACCCTTTTTCTCTTTCCTTATGAAGTTCTCAGATAGAATTGCATCCAAAATAGTTGGTATTTTTACTAGTGGAGCAAAATGTTGTTGGCTTGGGAAAGATGTAGAGTGGTTCTTAGCTCATAAGTTTTGTTGAATCATCTGTCCTCTATAGTTTCCATACAGACAGTTGAATTTTGCTCAGAATTAAGAAAAATGCCCCATCATGTACATGCCGAGTAACCAGCATTCTGCAATGCAAAGTTGGAGGTGGCTTAGGCCCTGGGGGCTGGGTGCAACCACAGGAGTTTGGCACAGGTCTCTTCTAAGCCCATTTATTTAAAGATATTTAGAGTCCTGAAGAACTAGTGCATGTCTTAACACATCCTCTCTTTCCTTTCCCCCATCTTGGCGTGTCTTGCAGCTGCAGAAGGAATGGTGTGCAACCCTCTGTGTTCTAGCGATGGCTGCTGGGGACCTGGGCCAGACCAGTGCTTGTCCTGCCGCCGCTTCAGCAGAGGCCGCATCTGCATAGAGTCTTGCAACCTCTATGACGGGTAAGACGTGACGGCAGGCATTCATATCCTCGTGAGCTGGGAGGCAATTGAGCAGCTCAGATTTTTTTTTTTTTTTTTTTTTTTTTTTTTTTTTTTTTTTTTTTTTTTTTTTGTCTTTTTGAGACAAGGTCTCGCTATGCAGTTCAGGCTGGCCTCAAGCTCACTTTTGTAGCCCAGGCTGGTCTTGAACTTGCACCGATCTTCCTGCCTCAGCCTCCTGAGTGCTGGGATTACAGGCGTGCACCACCACGCCCGGCGAGCAGCTCAGATTTTAAAACATTGAAAACAAATGGGTAGAATTTCAGAAAGCATATGCAAGACAGGATATTTCAGGAGAACTCTTAATGCATAAAAATACAATACATAGACTTGCTTTCAGGGGAAATAAATATGTTTTAATTAATCCATATATAAATTTAAGGAATCCACATATAACAACCATTATGTGTATTAAATGTTTACTTATATAGTCCATGAAAATAATTAATTTACATTAAAACTGTTTTCCAATATATATTTCAGTTTTCCGACGTGGAGGGTTGCTTTGTGTAGTCTTTCCTTCCATCAGTAATCTGGCGGGGCTTTCCCCACACACTTTCCTTGTACTTTCCATCTATAGTTAAATCTTTAGCACCCTTTTCTTTCCACTCAGGCTGCATATCTGTCAGTGCTCCAGGAAAAGTCCGTGTTTCTATGTCTTTGACAACTGCTTAACCCAATAGGAAGATAACAGAGGTTGTGAACAGTGTTCTGCCACTTCTTAGATCTCCTGAGCAGTATTTTAACTCAAGTGCCTTAAATTCCCTCTGGTACTGCAATAATCATATTGCCAGTAATAAAACAGAGCATCCACCTTACTGCATGGCATTTCGTACGCTCCTAGAGCCACTTTATACATTACAATTGCCTTTTATTAGAGCAGTAATGCATTTTTAGGGGTGTCCCTGAGTCAAGCTTTCTCCTACTGATAAACTCAAAGCATTTTCAACACTTTGGAAACTATAGTTCTGGAGTTCTTCATTTTATTTCTTCTTGTGTTCCAGTGATTGTCTCACTTTGACATTTACCACTGTAATCCCCAATAGCATGGTGGCATTCCATTTTATATCAGCATAAGATTATATTTATAGTAATATAGACATCTGATTATCTTAATGATATTTGCATATGTCTTTTTAAAAAAGATGACCAAAATAAATTCCCTTCATGAAATTATGGAGAAAATTAAAATGAAAAGTTACATATGAAGATAGTTATATGTAAGAATTTAATCATTTTCAGGGCTATGTCAGCTTATAATTTTATACAATATGTCAGATTATACAGTTAATGAAAACACACGCTCTGTGTTTTGTACTAGTGAATTGTGCTGGTGCTCACTTATAAAAGGATGCTTGCTATACATAAAATATCCCAGATCAGAATAGCTTTGTATATGCAGCAACTGATGTCATTAAAATAAATGGTTGCAGACTTTTGTTCTATTAACTGTTATATTAAAGGTTTATTAAGGAAATAAACAGATACTTAGCAGAGGAAGAAATCTGTAGTCAGTTGTTGCTGACTACAACAGCTGCTAAGATTCCCTCTTACTCCGAAAAGAGTGACCATCAGTAGGAAATGAAAACAGTGGCAAAAACTGGTGTCTTGTGGTGACAAAGGAGCCCTTCTTCCAACATTGCTGGTGGGGGTGCAAGCTAGTAAACCATTAGGGAAATTGGAAGGGAGACTTCTCAAAGATATGGAATTAGGCAGTTCAGGTAGGCAACAATCCCCTCTAGGACTCCTCTCCAGAAGGCTCACCTCTTGGTACCACTATGATGCATGCATGCCAGGGTTCAGAGCAGCACAGTCCATAGCAGCCACCTCCTGAGAGCAGCCTGTCGACCCTTGACTAGATGAGTACAGGAAGAAAATGTGATATGTCTACTCTAGAGAATGACAGATGTGAAACATCTACCTGGAAAATATAATACTGAGTGAAATATACCAGACAAACAAGTTTAAATGCCATATGATATCACTAATCAGAATAAGGTAAAATACAGATGAAGAAATTGTTAAAGGATGGGCAGAAAGGGACAACGTGACGTAATGAGGAAGTGGTCCAAAGAAACTTTAAAACTTTTCTTACTGGGAAACAACACACCTGAAACATTAAGATCAATACTGAAGCATCAAGGAGTATCCTAGTCTTAAGATCTTTACAAGCATTTTCATATTTTAAGAATCGCAACCTCTCGATAAAATATTATTTTATCCTTTTACCAAGGATATTTAGAAAACCGAGGCTCAAAGAAGTTAAAGAATTTAAGATGTACAAATATGAGTGTCAATACTAGAATTTAAAATTTAGAAAAAAAAATGAGTACCACCGAGTTCTCTCTTGATTACAGGAGTGAGAAATCTGATGTATATACCACAGCAAGAACAACTGAAACTAAAGTTAAGTATGCAGAGCTGAGGCTCCAAAGGACATGCTTTGTTAGATCACATTCAAATGAAAGGAGAATTCTGCCAAAGTCACCATGGGATCATTAGGGGCAGGGAAGGAAAAAACAATAATGGGGACAATGAGAGTAGATGGCAGATGTGAGGGAGATGGCAAGGAGGAACCATTAAGAAAGCAGAAAGGAGAGAACCCAGGAGTTACGGCATTGAAGGAAGGCCGTGGCAGGTTACAGAGGGCATCCACATTTTCATGACACATGTTTACTTCACAGGTGTGGAAGTGGGTTTTGGGAAAAAAAAATAAGAAAAGCATAGCATACGTAGTAGTAATCAAAATATTATCATCTTCTTTGACTAGTGTCAAAACTAGGAATTGCCTGAAGGTCCCAGACTGCTGCCAAAAATTTGATGAAAATCATTGTTCTTTATTATCTTTCCCATTTCACTACACCCTGATAGCAGGTCGTTGTTCCTTCATGTAGTGAAGGTGTGCCATAGCACTGCACTTTGGATCATTCATGTCAGTGTAGCGTACGAAGGAGAACCTATATTTCTAAGGAAGATTGTAGACTTGAGAAAATGTTAGAAAGGTTTGCTGTACGTCAGCTAATAGCTCACATTAAAAAGGCAAAGGTCATGTAACTATGTGCATCTCACACTTATGCTATTCATTTTGGAAGCCTTCGGTTTTAAGTTTCATTATTTTGCCCTGGAACATACATAGTCTTAATTTATCCAATTGAAAATATACCTTATCTTTTGGAATTCCATTCCAATTAAGATTTTTTTGTCTTCAAATGAGAAAAAAGAAAATAGCGCTTCCTTCTAGGGCAAATACATTTGATTTATCATCTAATTAATCCATAATTGCTGTATTGGTAAATGTTGTTGGTTTGGAAAGAGTACAGAAAAAAAGAAAGAGTACAGAATATAAAGGTGTAAATTAATAAATTAATTAAAATTATAAAAATGTAGACAACTTTTATTAATGGCTCCTATATGACATTCTGTATTTCTTTCACAGTACCTCAGTCTCTTGCATATTAGCTAAAATTAAGTGTCTTAAATATGTTGTAAATGATTTATATAGTTATCAAAATAAAATTTTGGATTAGGCTTTAGGTAAAAATGTTAGGTATTGATAACTTTATAATACACAAACAAAAAATGTAAGGATATAGAAAGCAATGAACATCATCTCAGGAAATCTCAATTAGTTTTAAGATATAGTCATCAATTTTTTTAGTTTTATACTATATAGAATCACTTCAAAAAGAAGTTAGACTGAAAAAAATGTTATGATACTAGATCAATAATATACAAAAATAAAATTACCATAAAAATATTTTCTCTAATTCTCCAAGGCAGATATTTTAAAAGAAGAAAAGAAATCAAAGTGTTTTTAAAACTCCACCAAAAATACATTGGAAACTCTTGGGAACTTGAAGGACAAGGACAGGGAACATTCATGTAGCTTAGCAACAAGTAAAATACAATCATAGTTTCAGAGTTTAGAAATGAAAGCTTCACCTAATAGGGAGCTCTTACCTAGAGACAGATGCAGCCTTATTCAAAAGGTAAAATGATTCTGCTGTGTCATCAGAAGAGTCACAGTTATTTTTTTTTTTTAAAGAGAGCCAGAATATGTCAAGGAGAGAGCTTTCCAGAATGAGTCTGTCGTCAACTCCAGTGGAGGGCAAGGAAAGCCATCTGGCTGCCATCGATCTTTTCTCCTAATGGAAAACTTACTCCTTAATGTACAGGGAAGTGTGTCTGGCACGTAGAGAAACAAACTCAAGAATTTACTCTGCCAACAGGACTACCAGCAGCTGTTACTTCATTTGTTAAGTTGACAGCTTGTTTGCTTACAGCACCTCATGCAGCTGGTATTTTCACAGCGAGTTTCGGGAGTTCGAGAACGGCTCTATCTGCGTGGAATGTGACTCCCAGTGTGAGAAGATGGAAGAGGGGCTCCTCACTTGCCATGGAGCGGTAAGCCTGGACACTGCTGCGGGCATGTCACCTACTCAGTTACACGTGCGATGTTGCCACATGACTATCTTATGATATATCCTCCTCCCTGCAGGTATTAATGGGATGCTATTGGGAAATATGTTTAATAGTTTAACCTTGAGAGCTTGCAGTATGGAGGAGGTAGAGAATTTGAAAAGCCAAATCCAAAATATTTATTTGCCAAATAATATATTTATACAGAAATATGAAGGATTAACAATGTAAATTGTTACAAGAAGGCCAAAGCGGGAGCAACTGGTGATCTTTGGGCTTGATATTGGGGACAAGAAAGAGTGACAGGGAACTAATGGTTGAGTTGAGCTTTGAAGAGAAATATTTGGAAAGAAGAAACATTTAGAAATACAAGCGTGGAAGTTCATATTGTATTTGGGGAAAAGAAAAACATATTGTTATCTGCATTTAATTGCTTCCTATTAGGGGAATGTGAAGGGTAGGAAAAGGAGGAAGGTAAGTATCCAGAAGCTGCGATCTAAGGCAATATCATATTATGGCAGATGGGAGAAATGAGCTATGAAAACCCAGGAAGCACCAGTAGGACCAAAAACACTTTCTTGAATGAGTTGCCACTTACATACTTTGGAGTTATCCTTACGGAGAAAAATCTTACATGCTGGACTCTCTTTAATACTAACATCAGTATTGGTTTGTTATTCCACAGTATCATACTCATCCCTCCTTAGAAAAGTTTTCAGTTTATCAGCTGCTGAATCAGTTCTCAGGAGACAATACGGTGACCAGCATTTGGGTATAGCCAAGAACTCAAGATGCTACCCTAAGGATTCATTTAAAATATATACAGCATGAATTTTTATACCAGAGTGCTTATTCAGCAGTAATTAGCTTGGAACAAAAGATACCAGTGAGCCGTCCAGATGTCCATTAGGCCTCCCTGAGCTGTTCTGGAACTTTAAAGATGGATGCTGGACATTTGGGAAGGTCAGACACCATAGCATGACTGGAAAATCAGACCTCTCAGGACGAATCGGCGGGGAGGAGATAATAATGCTGTTTGTTTTGAAGAACCAAAGTCTAAAGGCTGTTTCATGTATAATAACCCTAGTATAGAAAGGCACATGCAACTATTCTCTTTCTACCATATGAACAGCAACACAAATACAATTATCTGAAGCCTGAGAAATGTGAATCCATAATGCAGACTGTCAGGAACAAGAGGGCAAATTTCTGTTGGCTGATGCAGCCAACTGAAGTAGGAATTTGAGTTCTTATAAATGTAACGTTAGGTAACTGTTGATTGTAAGTCACAGGATAAGAGAGAGCTCTATCAGTGTCTGAAACTTTAAAATAAGCAATTTTTGTAATCAAGAACCCCACTCCTTTAAACAAAACTGAGAATCGTCTATCTCTAAACCTTGTCAGTGCCTATTAGGCACAGGTCTATAGAAACATCTAAAAAAATCTGGACCAGCTGACAAAAATTGCTGAAAATTTATGAGTTCTTATGGGTACTACTCTAGACTGATTTTTCTATGGGTCACTTGTTGCTATTTTTCATCTTATTTTTTTCTTCACACATATTTTTTTTCTTTACCTTTTCCCTTTTATTTTGAACAAAGCACTAAAGAGTATCTTAATCTTTTACCTTAATGAATATTTTTAGCATCTACTTTGAATCAGGCTCCATTAGCTTATTTATTGCTGAGGTTTTATGTAGCAATAGAATAAAAATGTTCAAAAATATTTATCAAAACTGACTATAGAAGCATTTGTTATTTATTTTATTTTATCGAATTAGTCTTTTTATCTATTCCATTCTGTATATTGAAACATCAATTCATTGAGTTATTTTTATCTTCCTTGCAGTACTACTTTTCAAGAAAATGATATATTTCTACTTAGCAATAATTTTAGCTCGGTTAAGCATCTATCTAGAAAGCTAATCTGCTTGTGACTAATTTAAATGTATTAATACAGTACTTTCCAGAATAATTCACGAGGACCATCTACCTTATGTGACTTTAACGTTGGCCAGTAAACCTCTTCAATATAACTATATTAGTTTTCACAAACGAAAATGTCCAATGATCTCATTACCTACGAAAGCCAAAATTATTATAATTACCATAAATCATATTCAGAACTTAACACAAAACTTTCATGTGTGTGTGTGTGTGTGACCCAGTTCTTAATGCTATTTTGACACATAGTTTCTTTCCTTATCTTTAGGTGTTTGTCTCATTTGGTCAGGAATATCTGAGAAAAAAATCTCAGAATTCCAAAGTGAATTGTTCATTGTCAATGAAACCATAATCTAGCATCCAAGCTGAGGGTGCTGTCAGTGGCATGGGCTCTCTGCAGCCTTCATGCTGCTTCTTAAACAAAATTACACTACTGAATAACCCAGCAGCCAGCTTCTCAGAATTAATTGGTCTTCCTTTGTATATTCTTACAGTTGATTTGCTGATTAATTTATTCTTCGAAGGAATAGAGGCAGTTTATAAAACTAAACATTAGAAAATCCAGACATTGTTATCATCGTCTGGCACTTTTCAAAATGCTTGATAACTAATAGGAAGTGAAAAATAAGTCTATAATGGACCCAGTTTTATTTTATAACAGCAATATTGGTTGAGCCAAATAGTTAAGGTTACTATTAGCACTAAAATTGTGGGTTGATATGTCCAGAAGTTAGAGAGTACAGTGAGTAAAAGGATAGAAAGTCCAGTAAATCTCTTAGATTGGGCCTCTGAGAAGAGAAAGAACACAGAATCAAGGAACCCTACAGAAGTGATCAGTAAGCCTTGAAATGCTAAATAGGTCAGAAAGCAGTATCTTTAGAAAAGCTGTTGGGGGCTGAGCTCAAACAATGACCGAAATTGCAATCCCACTGGGGGGTTGCTTCCCCTCAGCTTTCAGAAAAAAAATGATTCTTGCTTTTTTCTGGGTCCACACGTTGATTGTCTCAATGAGGACAGAGATGGTGTAGTATGCCAAGTCACAGTCATGTAACACTTAGAATACCCAAGATTTTCTGGAAGCTTCTCCAGGAGAATGGCATTGTTGAGAAACAGAGGAGGAGTCATCAAAACCCAGTGGAAATCTTTCTCTTTTTCTTATGGTTTATTTTGTTCAAATCACGTTTCTTTAATGTGACAAAGCTTCTGTAATACAAAACAATAGCTGATGTCTCTTAATGCTGATGAAGTAGTCAACTCTGAAACATGCTATAGGAGCTGGGGAGATAGCTCCGAGGCACAATTGCCTGCTGGACAAGTGCAAGGTCGTGAGTTCGAACCCTGGTCCCACAAAAAAAAAAAAAAAAAAAGAAACATGCTATAAATTTCCCCGTTTAAAATACAAAGAAATTTTATGTACAGTGATTGGAAAGTGATTCTAAAATGATGAGTAAGTCAGTAGGACTTGGAGCTATGGTTAGGTCTGCATTTGAGCATTTCACACTTATAATCTCATTTTTATCC
The DNA here is from genome assembly GCA_004027025.1 of Myocastor coypus. Taxonomy (NCBI): domain Eukaryota; kingdom Metazoa; phylum Chordata; class Mammalia; order Rodentia; family Myocastoridae; genus Myocastor; species Myocastor coypus. The sequence goes on from PVJA010001337.1 coordinate 27,369, forward strand.
CTTGGCACCAGTGTCTTTAGGGTGCTCAGGATAAAGTGTTATCTGGGAATGTGACAGCTATCGGTCAAATGCAATGGTATTATCCTGTTTAAATAGGGCAGAAGTCTAGGATAATCTTGAGAGGAATAGATTTAAAATTTAAAAAGGGGGTTTCCATTTTTATCCTTATCTACTTGTACTTGGTCCTTTCAATTTAATTAAAATACTTTAATTTTGTAATTTTACTCATTCTGCATTATGGATTCTCATACAGTCTTATTGAGAAAAGTAAAGAAAGGAATTCAGGAGGAAAGAAAATTCAGAGATGCAGAAGTTTCAAGAGAACAAAGAGGAATCAAAGAAGAGACAGGGGACAAGGACTGATTTTTTAGAACACACCTTCACAAAGGCTCACAGAGTTGTTCCAGTGAGGTAAATGAATGTTGTGCTGACATAGGCAATAACCCTCGGTGCAGCAGCTCTCAGTAAAAGATCATTCGGTCCCTTTCAGGGATGATGCACAGAAACTGTTGAACATATTCAGAAGTACCACTGTCCCTAGAGCTCTTGGCATTTCAGAGTGCACTGAATTCAAGGCCCTCTCTTATGTAGTCACTCACTGACTGACTGTGTTTTCTGTCTGTCTTTCTCCTATCTTTGTCACTGGAAGTATTGGACTTGGGACCTTTGCGCTAAGCCATATTTCAGTTCTTTTCTGTTTGCTTATTTTGTTTTGTGTTTTGAGAAAAGGTATTGGAAATGTGCAAAGTTGCCAAGGTTGGGCTGGGACTACTGATCCTCCTGCCCCCGATGGGGTTCTAAGTACACGCCATAATGCCCAGTTTCACCTTCATTTTCTATTGTCACATTGATCATAGCATTACTGCATTTCACTTTTTAAATTCTTTGGGAGTATTTGATAAAAGAGTAAGTCTCAGACATACACGCAGAGGTTTAAGTGTCTGTTATGGAAATGAAATGGGAAATCAATACATTTCATTCATTTAGAGAAGGAGAACTTTTAGGATACTCTGAGGATGTTTGACTTTGTATCATAAAAAAAAAAATCAAACAGTTGAGATGTTTAAGCATAAAAATGACTCAATGCAATGAAATATGCTTAAATTGAAATATATTTGATTTCATAGGCTTTTATTACATTTTCTAATTTTGTGTAGAAATTGTTGTAAATCTCAAGAATTTAATAGAGAAACAATGCCTAATACAGGCTCTGACTGCCTAATTTCCTACAGTATGACTTATTCTATGTGCTGCCTGAAGCCTCTTTCTCAGTGTAAGTCATGCCACTGCACATACTTGCGTAGTAAATTATTATGTAAAATAGATGGTATTCCGTGCTTAAGTACCCATGAGCAGGTGTTAAAATTGGAAGCATGTAAAGTATTCTTTTTTTGGAGAAAATAAAAAAGATACCATTAGTGAACTCTTCAGGTACATTAGGGATTAGACTTCATAGCTTAAATGTAATTTTTTTTGCTTAGTTCTGAGCCACACATCAGAATAGTAATGCAAATACCTGGGGGATTATTCCTTAAGAAGGCTAAGGCCTTTTGTAGCTTCCTTTTTTATCTTTTCTTATCCTCTTTTCTTCCATACATCACTATTTTTAATTTGCAATCCCAATTTTTCAGTTTTAAAATAGTTTATATCTTGCTTTCCTGGGCCTGGGTTTCACCAACTTGTAATTTCTAGCTGATTTGTGCAGGAACAGAAGTCACTTCTAAGAACTAACCTGACCTCCGTAGTCCCTCCCTATAAAGCAGTCCTACACATTGTGTTAATAGTTAGCTCCCAAAGTCATTTAAGTAGAAAACCTAATAGAAGTATTTCTCTATGTTTTTGTTACATGTTGTTTCTCTCAGTGGTCTTCAATATGAACTGGTAAAATTGATAGACTCTGTAGACACAGATGCTTGATGGGCGATTCAGTCAGGCGAAAATGTTTTAGGGAGAGGCAATCAGAGGGTTATTATTATTAAAATGTTGAGACAATGTGGTATTGTAAAAGAATTCTAGAAGGTGATATTTAGAATAGGTGATTGTATAAAATATGAAATTGGAGAAAAAGAAGGGCTACAAGCATAGCCAATAGTTTTCCTACAGCTCCTCTAGCTCAGTGAGGACTCAGGACATAAGAGAATCTGTATTGTAACATCCTATAACTCAGTAGTGTCCCAAATTGTCTGTTCAAGGAGATTATGGGGCTACAGAGAAAAGGGATTGACAATGTATAGTGTGCCTAAGGAGAGTCAACTAGAGAAAAAATATTGTATCTGGCTTTCACAGAGAGGAAACTGGTCAAGCAATGACCATGACTCATCCAGATGGCTAACACTGACAAAAGTTCTATAAAATGCTGTACATGGTTTCAAGGTTAATCCTCAGGGGATTTGACTGACCTGGTCAGATGCAAAAGTTACATGCTTTGTTATATAAGTCTTGTTTTAATTTGTCCTTAACCTTCCAGCAGAGAGTTTAACCATGAGGAACAAAACTAAAGTCAAATAAGTATGCTGAGCTGTAAAAGGCCCAACTCAACAGCCTCCATCATTGCCTGTTTTGCTGATAATGCATCGCTATTATGGACTTTTGGACTATAGACACAGCTACGTTCTCTTAGCTCAATGAAAAGAAAGATTGTACTAATAGTGTTTAGAACAGATATCATGTCTGCATCTTGTACTCTGAATAAGTACTATGAAGACAACAATATGCAATGTATTAATTATTGTAACTATCCTACTAACCTGTTTTAAAACTGCCTCATTGTTATTTTTTTCATTAACATTGATAACATTAAAAAAGTATAAGCAGTTCTTAAGTGAAATAGCATTTAGATAAAAGTAGTCTCCAGTTTCTTTAATGATCATGTCCTGGGTGCTTACAATCCACTGCCTGAGATAAAAATAATTTTTATTTTGTAAACTTCTCAGGTAATTAACATTAGTTTTTAAAATGCTATTGTTGCATGTACTTTTAAATAAATCTTTATATCATTATTGTTTGTTAACTTTGTATACATCAAAATGTTAGTGTATATTAGAAATATAAAAATATAAAATGAGTTGATTTTATTTGATCATACTCATATTTATGTCATCTTCATCCTTGGATAAGTTTTTCCATATATTCTCATTATTCTGGAGGTTTTGACATTTGCTTATCAGAGTCTGTAATTGTAGCACTCCGCAGTGTTGTATGGTATACAAAAATTCTAGAGTATAGACAGGATATGATTTTGCCACTGGTACAAGGTAATTTGCGTTAAAGATCGACCTGGGAATTACTTTTATATATTGAAATTGCCTAATTCCTCATAATTAATCATGGCAAGTGTTAGAATCTATGTTTCAATGAAAGCCACTATATAATGAACATAAAATTTATAATCCAATTATATAAAATATAGTACTGTCTAATTTTTGTTGTATCTGTTTTTCATTAACTACTTAGTAAAATTATTTCCTATTGGCAGTGATGATAATGGAACACTTCCCATGGAAAAGTGTGCTAATACCAAATATCGTTCTACTATCCTTGCACTAGGAATGAATAATAAGATGATACTGCCTCTTTTTATAAAGTCACTGAACAATGATGCTGATCAAATTAATTCACAGTAGAGGCATGATGTGGAAATCAATTAAGCTAGGGGCTGCAGATTTGAAAAAGGAAAATATTCCAGGAGCATATTTCACACACGTTGAAGGTTTCAAAATTGCTAATTTTACCACAGTAGATTTCTCTGCATTTTTATGGCTGAAAGTGTTTTTTCTAGAGGGCAATGTCTTTGCCACCCACTAAAGTCTCAGTAACTGAGTACATGAATACATTCAGAAGAAAGAAAGCCTAGTTTTCTCTTCTTCAATCTTTTTCTCACATTGTAGGGACCTGACAACTGCACAAAGTGCTCTCATTTCAAGGATGGCCCGAACTGTGTGGAGAAGTGTCCAGATGGCTTACAGGGGGCAAACAGTTTCATCTTCAAGTACGCAGATCAGGATCGGGAGTGCCATCCCTGCCACCCGAACTGTACCCAAGGGTAAGCATCCTTGCTGGTCAGAAGCTCAATGTGTTGATTGACAGGCACACATGTGAATCTTCCTCTCTGATAATGTCTCCTCAATTCAGGAAATCATTACAAAACTTGATTCATTTTTATAGTTGGTATGTTGGCATTAAGAAAAATTTAAGGGATTCAAAGTTCTGCTTTCTGAAATATTTGTTTAATATTTACCTCTAATTATACTATTGGTATCATTGTAAAACTCTTACCTTATGTCCTGTGGATTCAGAATAAAAATTGTACCAAATTTCACCACAGATTCCGGCAAGAAAGTAATCACATTTTTGAAGTTCGTGTTTATTAAATATTTAACAAATTTTCTGTTTCTTTTTTTGTCAAAGTCAGCTTAAAATCAGGACATTGCTCTTTGATATAGCCTGTATTGGAATACTTCAATAAAACCTGAGCATAGACCAATGCTAATATAAAGGATGGACTCAGTGATATGCATAGTGATAAAATAATACCGTCTGTAAAAGTAATTTTGCATGTTTTTCTCAAACAGAATGTGTTTGATTGCAATAGGACCACTCAAATATTGGTACATGTTTTTCGATCTTTTAAAAGGATGTGTTATATAATGTATACTACGGAGATGATCATATTGATGAGTTAACGCACAAAGAAAAGCACTGCATCTATAAGAAAACAAAACAAAACAAAAAAAACTTACTTGTTTAGGAAATTCCTAGAACTATTTTTTAAAGGAAACAAATATATTGTAGTCTATACTATTATTCTCTTCTCTCCAGACCATTTTGCCTGTGCTAATTTCCTTCTGTCTACAAAGCTTGTTTTCCATTTTGAGTGCCCACAAGCCTGGCTACAAGTACACACACACACACACACACACACACACACACACACACACACACACATGCATGCACACATCTGTAAGCACACTTGCCCAGAGACATCTTGAATACTTTGCATCTGGCAAGTAGCAGGAGGGTCCAAAAAGAGCCAGATTGGTGACTAGCTGCAAGAGGTTACAGAAGAAGTTAATCAAGCACCATCATTTTCTGCCAAGAAAACATCACTTTCCAGAAGCTGCTACCGTTTTTCTCCTGGTCCAGAAGTCAGCCTGAGTCACTCTGTGAAGTGGTGGAGCCTCCGAAGGTAAATGAATGATCTGCTATGCAAATTCAAGTTCAGCTTCCAGGGGCGCCTACCTGGCAACACTTTGGCTTACACCAGAGCACACAGGTTGAGGAGGATGAAACAGTCACATGATAGTCACTTCCCTTCAAGGAAACTAGAAGTAATCAGGGGCTCTCCTTGAGAGTTTTTGGCACCCTTGAGTTGAAGCTATTTAGTGGAAGAAACAACTGGTGCTGCTTGGAGCAGAAGGAGGAGTCAGCAACAGGAAGAGAAAAGGTTGCCTGCTGAAATCCTCCATGAGAGGTTTTATTGTTTTGCAGCTAAAATTAAACCAGTAAATTATTCAATATAATGTTGATGTCAACAGCTGTTGCCATTCAAAATGAGACCTTTCGCTGTTTTTGCAAATCTAATTACAATGAAGCCATTAGGGAAATGAAAGTGAGATCGCACAGCCATAGTCTGGATAGGCGGACGGCCCGTCTTCCTCTCTGCCCTTCTACATCATGATTATATAATAAAGAAAACATACAGCGGGAAGGAAAGAGACGCAGGGAGCAGGGGAGAGGGATCAGATTACCATAGTAACAAAATTTGGTCTTCAGGCAAAAGGGAAGATAAAGGTGTCACAGGAACCATTCAGATCACATGAAAACTCCGAATAAACAGCAAGAAGGTGCTGTTGGCAGAGTCACAGCGAGAGAGAATTCACAACTTGCATTTCCCCAATTTAATTTTGAATCTTGAATGGCCCAATGTCTTCCAAGGTAGATGTCTTTTCTAATGACTGACTTAGTCTTGAGGTATTTTAATAGTTTCATTTAGCTTCCTGCTATCCTTTTCTTTCTTTCTTTCTTTCTTTTTTTCATATCCTGCCTGCCAATCCTTTTTTTTTTTTTTTTTTTTTTTTTTTTTTTTTTTTTTTTTTTTTTTTTTTTTGGTTGGACCAGGGTTTGAACAACCTTGCACTTGCCAGACAGGCGCTTGTGCCACGAAGCTATCTCCACAGCCCCATGCTATCCTATTTTTTTTTTTGTTGTTCTTTTGTTTTGTTTTTTAAGTAGCCTCCATAGCTTTGAGGTTCTTTACTTGGTCAAAGAGCTTCGATTCCAGCCACTTATTAGAATAGAGGAATCCCTACGAGTGGAAACGGTCGGTCTCGTGTCCCCCGCTGCATTATACTGCAACGCAGCCGATCATGCTCTAAGAGGCTGCACAGAGTGGGCAGCCAGTCCCTTCTGTCCAAGTTGGACATGAGCATGCGCCAAGTACGGTCTCTGCCCGGAAGGTCACGGGAGCCGTGGGGACATGGGAGCGAGGGGCTATTTTTATTCTTAGATACTTGTAATAACTGAGAATCACTAAGTGTGAGCCCACCAGGCCACCTCCACTTGGGAAAGCAGCTTTGCATTTTTATGCCAATATTATGTCAGATAATCAAAGAACTAAGTTAATGGAAATAGTCCGGCCAATTACATGTTTTAGAAGTAGAGTCCTTACTTTGAATACCATGTAATGATTTTTTTCTGAAAATAAAATTATCCACATAATACCTTAAAAGCACTTTTACTACTCTAAAAGCACATTAACTATGTTGGTTCTAATAAGTTCTTCAGGTACTTTTAAAATAGACTATTCATTTAGCTTCTATCAGGGGATTCTTACCAATATCCCTTGAGGAGAAAAAAAGGAACATTTTTATCATTTCCCCATCTCTAGAGAACATGTTTTAAGCAGCATATTTTAATTTCATTCATCCTTCAACTTTGTTAGGAGTCCTGCCCTGCATTGGAGAGTGATATCTCAGATTAGAAATGCTCTGGCCTGACTCTTGGCCCTAGGGACTCACAATCCAGTGAAATTTTGTTTTGCAATGTGTATCTCCTACTACGGGCCAAATCCTGCTGTACTGGGTTTTGAAGAGATGAGCAAGAATTTAAAATTTAGAGATGAGGCCTGCTAAACTAAAAGTACAAAAGTTGAAATAAATGTGTAATTAGATGACAATAAATACAGAGATTACAGTTTCTTTAGTAGCATCACTTCAAGTCCATTTAATATTAATTTCATTTTGAGTCAAATGCGCACGTTAAACAGACATAGTTATGTTCATTTTATATGGAACTTTAAAAGTCTCAAATTTTTATAACTTTTAGAAGCATAATTTTATACAGACTTGATGAACAGTTTTCTTTTTTTACTTTTTAAATTTATATAATGGAAATGTTTCCATTTATGGATAGAGGAAAATAAAAGTGTTCATTAAGTATACGTAGACTTCAAATTGATTTTTTTTTTAAATTTCTTTTATGCTTGCTTTGAACTTTGAAGATTTCCCACACATATTTAAGCTGTGTTTTTCTGGCACATGTCAGTGTACTTGCACATCAAGTTCATGAAAACATGGCTCAATAGTCAGAGCTCCAGTGTTGTTTTGAGATATGTCAAATACATGTTTTATTTCTGACTTTTCTGCCAATATTCTATGTTGGGACACTAACATAGTCTTGAGTATGTATTTCTTTAATTCTGTATCCTATTTCAGTCCCTTATTGGTCATTTTAGCGCTTCAAAAGCTTAAAATTCTATGGTTTTGTTAAAGCAATATAAGTCTCCTGTAGTAATTAGAATCTCACATATAGAAAGCACACAAGTTGAAACACTGTGTACCTGTAAACATACAGTGGCGTATTCTGTGAGAGGCCGTCTCACTTCCCTCAAACCCTCATATTCTTTGGTCTTCTTTGTCTCTCTCATCTTCTGTTCGTAAGTATGCTTAAATCATAAATGTCCCTCACACCCTCCTCAACAACCTGGTTTGAAACCAGATCTTGCTCCCTGAGTCTCTCCTCCTCATTTTCTTTTTCAATGACTGTCCCATCTCCAATTTGTTTTTTGATGTAAAGCAAGCTAAATTCTAGAATCTTTGATAAGGACAAATAAAATTCTAGTGGTTTTTATTTTACTAGCCTCTTCTGAGCTTTATGCTAATGATTACCTGTTCTTTCTTGAAGTTAATTTTGGATTTGGTTTAAAGTACAGTGTATTCAATGAATGTTAATCATTTTTTTTTTCCTATTTCATGGTCACAAAATTGTGTATTAAGTTATAGGCTATTGGAGTTCTTGGAGGTAAAATCTTCAGTTTCTGCTTTTCCCACTCTATGTATTTTCCAACACTAAAATAATAGATACAAAAACTAAAAGCATTGAAGTGTTTCCTCTATCTCATACACAAAGGTTTGCGATTGTCCTCTAGTATTCTTTTACTCATGGTACCATTTTTAAAGTGAGGAATGTAAGTCATCCGTAAGTTTCTTTTTTTTCATTTTAATTTCCATCATCAAGTCAGCCATCAACGTCTTTTTATTTTCTCTTCCTACCTTTAAAACTGTTTCTTGAATTTGCTCCAGTACCCATTTCACTAGGTCACTCAGCCACCTCTTACATATGCTAAAATATTCTCTCTGCCAAAGCTGTCCATTTGGCTTCCACCTGACCAACAACCACTTGATAAAGAGATCTATTTTCCTTACAAATGTAGCAGTGTGATGACTTCTTTAAAACTTCACAATAGATTTCCATTAAGCTTGTTAATAAGCCCACAGATATGCCTGCAACCTAATGGTCAATCTTACTTTTTTCTGCAGCCTCAAATTTTGTACTGCACCTATCTAGAATTTCTTATGATTGTTCATATGCAGTTTGAATTTCTCTAAATCTTAATTCTCCGATTTTGCCTCTTATGTTCATTATCTGCTGAAGTCACTATGATACCAAGACCATCTCTAACCACACCAGGCATCAGCTTTCTGACACCTCCAGAAAGATAAACATGACTTCATGGAGCTGGACAGCTTCTTCATTTCCATAAAACACATACCATATTGTTAATACACACTTACTGTCACATCTATCAGCTTCATTAAATTAGAGAACAATGAAATTTGGAAAAATATCAATACATATTTTCTCTACTTCTAGAAGTATGGGATCATTTTAGTAAGCATGTACGTGGATTTTTTAAATGATTGAGAAGCTTTTGTAAACAGTTTGATTCTAACTGGGTTACACAATTGCATATTTTTTTTCTTTCAAGAGTTATTGTAAGTATTGCAAGCTAACCATAGCTTTGTACATTCTTGCTTGGAAATATGCAGTATACTGTTAACTTTATAACATGACAAGATGGTCTTCAAAAGACATTGTATAGAAGTAATAGAAGAACATAGGTTCCTTAGAATAAAATAAGAAAAAGTCAGGTAAGGTAATTTGGGAATATTTTTAGTAGTCGATTTTTTATTGTGGAAATGGTTTTGATTATGAATTATATGTGACATCAATTTAGTGGTATGTACTAGCTTTATTTTTTATTTACTTGTTTTTAATGACTTTGGTCACCAGTGTATTTCGCTTATTTTTGTGTATTGAAATTTGTTACTTGAGACAAACCCTCCAAGCAAAACCACAAGAAAATCAATTCTGTAACTAGTAGAGATGTTGTAACTGATATTATTTAAGCAGATATGGCAATTTAATTGATATCTTAGATAAGTTATATTGGTTTGCTAGTATCTGGAGTCATTTAAAGTTATCAAGCAGACTAGTTTTATATATAAACACATTTTTATATTATTATATTTATGACTAAATCAAACTTCTTTTCCAATTCTGAAGAGTAAGGGCTTGGAAATATATGTATATTGTATCAACAATCAAGTTCTATATACCATACCTCAATAAGCTATGGGGGACAAATCTTAATCATTTCCTAGAACTATTTATCTTTGATGGAAAAGAGAGAAATAAAAACAATTCCAGAAATTCAGAAGACAGAAAAAATAATATTTCCATAACAGCTGAAAATGGAATTCTAGAGACTATTAGAATTATGTAAACTTACATATTTATCTCAGCAGATTCCTTAGTTACCTGTGTGTCTGTTTATACATTTACTTAGAGTTCTTATTTATCTGTTATTATTTGAACTAAATGTAATGGCAATTTAAAAATCTGTTTTGCTCTCATGTTATGATGCTGCTATTTTAAGAGAGTATCAAGATAAACAGTGACCAGATAAATCAGTAATTTGCTATGTAAATAAATTCATGTTTAAAGACAAATATGTTTTAAAGACAGTCATAATGAAAGATTAAAATGACCTGCTTATGAAAAAGTATTTATGGTAATAGCATTAAAGCACTTTAACTCATTTTCTACCAAAAATAACCTTTAATAACCATTAACTATCAGGTTATTATATTATATGAAATTCTTCATGTTTTGTTTAATTGATTTTTGTCTTCACTTAAAGGCTTTTAGAGGAAATCATGTATGTGAAAACAATTATAGTCATTGAACTATCAAGTTATTCAACAAGATATATAATCATGAAAGATGCAAATGAGTTGAAATTCACAGAAATGACCTCTATGAGGATGTTAGCTGCAGAGCCAGTGCAGAATTTTCTTTACTGTGGATATGTTTCTTGGCATCCCGCTTGGATGGTAATTGCTACTCATTTCTGTGTAATTCTCAAGCACTAATTTTCTCCCAGGATTTAAATTCCCAGTGTCCAAAATCGCTAGTAATGGAAATCAAAAATTTAACAAGGCGTTATTTATTGTGCTGATTCTTTTCAAGCTAACTTTTCTTTCCATGTTTTTTTTTTTTCTTTTAATCTGCATCTTCTGCAGGTGCATAGGCTCAAGTATTGAAGACTGCATCGGCCTGATGGATAGGTACTTGGTCTGCTTGTTTTCAGTGTCTTTCTTCCGAGGTTCCATGTGGGAGCACCGGTGCATGTGTGTGCATGCCACTGTGGATGTGGAATGATGTTTTCTGTTCTGTAATTGCCTGCAGGTGTAACGGTCCCACCATTCATGACTGCATTTACTACCCATGGACGGGTCATTCCACCTTACCACAACATGCTAGGTAACATCTACCATGTTTCCATTTTATCACTCCAATCTTTCCCAGCTGTCATGGACAAAACACTAACCAGCTGAGTTAAAGTTACAGTAAAGTAGACAGCAGTGACTGATATGGGAATGCTTAGCTTTTCAAACCACCAACTTTAACTGCTTTTTCTTATTATGATTTCAGAGTTCTAATTAGTGCTGTCATTTATGTTTTAATTTAGTGCACTTTGGAAATGATTTTGAACCATTAATTCAGAGCATTATACAATATTTTCAGTTTTAATTCTTTACAGAGTAATAGAAAAAAAGAATTTTTAAGGGCCAAATTTGCAAAAATTGATGTATGTTTATATTTCTTATGCAATTTGAATTCAATTCTGATTTTATAGTATGTCAAAGTGATTAATATATTCTCTAAGTAGAAGAATTATTATATAATGAAGGTTATGGAAAATATTTTGCAAAATTTTAGGTAAAATTATAGCTTGAAATTACAAATAAGAACAAAACATGCTTTGCATGCTCATACAACACCTATATGTGAATATTTAATCACAATCACTCAGTTCTGGAGTATACTTAAATGTTCTTCAAATTTGGCACATACATTCATTGTAGCATCATTAAGTAATAAAAAGAGACCAACTGCTGCTATACATAACATGAATGGATCTCATATACATTATGCAAATTTCAGGAAGCCACAGTGTATAGAATACATACTATATGCATCTATTTGCATGGCATTCTGGGAAAGATAAAACTAGGGTGACAGAAAGTCAGTGAGTGTTGTTGTGATCTCAAAGCTGGAAGATGAGGTCGATTAGAGAACCAGGAAGGATTTAGAGGAATACTCTGACTGCATCTCCATCCTGATGGTGGTTGCACAAATGTTTGAACTGAGCTATTTGTAAAATATTCAATAAAGCCAACATTCTAAGCATCTCATAAAACATAAAAAATTTAGAAAAATTATGGCCTTTTGTATAAATTTCTGCACTGAAAAGTGACATAAAAATGCACAAAACAAGTACAAAATGCAGTGAACTTTCTCAAAATGAAGCATTTGTGTAGCCATCATCCATATCAAAAATCAAAATGACAATAGAATCCAGAAGCTTCTTTGTACCTTCCATCTGTTGTAGTTGTAACCACCTCCAGAATTCTAACAATATAGGTCAATTTGTCTGTTTTTTCACTTGGTATAAATTTAGCCATATAGTCTAAATCTATGCATGTGGCTTCTTTTGCAAAACATTGTTTTTATGAGATTCATACATGTTACTGACTTTAGTTGTAATTTTAACAATCATTTCTGCGGCTTTTAGATACTTTTAAAATTTAAAGCAATCCAATGAATGTTGACATCTTACAAAATCGTTTGTCACAATGAAAATGGAGACATTAAATCCCCCAAATTATGCATGTACTAGAGTGAATTATTTAAACAGCAGTGGCACTTTGGCACGTGGGCACAGTCAATACTAATTAGTACAGTCATTTAGAGCAAGGTAAATTTATGATAAAAAAAGGAGAGAATGGGAGGGAGCGGTTTCAACAGAAAAGGAGAAAGAGGGAGGCAGGCAAAAGGACAGAAGTCTAAAGTGTAGTTTTAGAAACCACAGTGCATCTTAGATTTTTTCCTAAAATCAAAACATAGTTTTTACTCTTTGAGTCATTGCTTGTATCTTTTTGAAGAATGTTTTCATATTTGTTTGGTTGATTGTCTTATAATGATCCCAGTTGACTAGTAAGAGAGCGCATGGAGTGTAGCAAAGAGCGCTACTTTTGGAATCATGATTTTTAAGTTCAAAGTCAAGATCTACCATTTCAGGCAGACCATGGGTAAGTCCTTTCACGGTTCTGCACCTCACCTGGGGTCGTGATGCTTGTCTCAGTTACTTTTCTCATTGCGCAACACCCAAAGTTAAAGGAGAAGGAAAGGTTCATAGTTTGTGAGCCTTCAGTCCACAGCTGGCTGGCTCCAATGCAGTGGCATGGCAGAAGAGAAACAGTTGATGGCACACAGAATGTAACAAATCAAGCCAGGCACAGCCACAGCTGTTCCTGCCCCTTACATCTTATGAGGCTACGTAAGATGGTTGGCACTCATGCCCTTAACCTTGGTGCCCTAGAGCCTAGCACTACACCATGAATCAGTCCCAACAGTGCACACTTTAGATGCAGCCACTTCTTTACAAGCCTCCTCTATGACTATCTGAGGCTTTGGAGAACCATCTTGGTGCAAGCTATAATGGTGCAGAAGAATAAGATTTATATGTTCTATCTCTTAAGTGGGCTAGAAATCTTGAATGTACCCTGGAAGCAGTGACCGGTTCTTGGAAGTCATTCAGTAAAAGCTATGATATTAGTTTTCTATCTATGGGGGATTTCCAACCTTACAAATGAGAGAACATGTCTTTCAGGGTTAGGAGGAATGTTTCTGGGCTGCCCAGAGAGCTTTAATATGTAACTCTATCCTTCTGTTGAACTTTATGAAGGAAGGGAGGCAATTTTTTTCTCATTGTCTTGAGAATTATTAGGCTGACCAGTGAAGTATATCAATGTAAATTTAATATTTGCAATAATTAAATCAAAATGGCATTAGAATACTCAATCCTATTGCCCTGACCATATTCTGACACTCCAGACTCAACAACTTACTTCTTCTTTTCTTTTTTTAATATTTTTTCTTGTTTCAGAACTTTTGTTTGTTTGTTTATTTATTTATTTTTATGGCCGGCTCAGCCTGCCTTGAGGGCAGGGCTGGCGCAGCATGTGGTGCTAGGGATCGAACCGCGGTCCCTGCAGCCACCTAAGCTTTCCTAAGCAGGCACTTTAGACCACTGAGCCATCCTTCCAGGCCCCTCAACAACTTAATTCTGATTAGTGCTATTATCAGTTAATGTCCATGGCCAGTGATAGTGTGTTCAGTGTAGCCCACAGTTCCTGAAAAGGTAACCTGTAGCCATTATAGAGGTAAAGAGTAGGAGTCCTTATGTGTGGAGGTGTGGGTGTGCAGATCAGCTCCACTATATGTCTTATCTGTAAAATGGAAGTGACAATGGCAACAATTTTAAAATGGGACTTTCAGTGAGCCAGATAGCTCAGTAAATTAAAGCACTATCCCTGTCATACCATGCTGTCCCCACCCCCAGCATGTGGTGAGACAGAGATTGAGACTAGGCGTGGTGGCATGCACCTGTAATCGCAGCATTTAGGAGGCTAACAGGAGAATCACTGTAACACTGGTCTATGTAGTGAGACCCTATAGACCTTGTACCAAGTACATAAAAAGGAAGAACCTGTCTGAAAAAGAAGAGAAAAAAAATAACATGATACTTTTAGACCTCACAAGATTGATGTGATAATTAAATAAGAGAGGCTGCAACAGGCATCTTGCAACATTGATTAGTTAGTAGTAATTCTTACTTGGGTTGAAATACTGGCATAATAATCTCTTTGAAAAGTCTCACAAAATTTTATCCTATTACTATTGTACACACCATTGGGTATTAATAGGTTAGTAATGACATAATTCACATTGCAAAATTTCTCAATGATAAGCCCTTGAGTTTCATGTTGAACTTCTACAAGCAATGATTTGAAGAATGCATAGGTGATGGCTAATATTTTGTGTTAGAAAACCTCAGATATCTTTAACACTTGTTTGAATCAAGGCAGTGAGACTCTGCTCTTCAAATGTACTGAGCTGTCAGAATTAATTGAATGGTCAGGGACTTTTCCTTAGGTGGTTAAGAATTTACATGGAGGATTTGGGCCTGGATGCCTTGGAAACATCTTTATTATTATGAAGGGTCTTAAACTGAATGGAAAAATGAGCGTAGGAATTGGGTTTTATTAGATCCTTAAGGGCGCAACTGTTTGCTCTGTGTGAGCAGTGTATATTTCACTGAAACCAGGGACCAATCTAACAAGATTTTGTGTTATTTTCCATTTTTGAGCCTCATCAGTTTCTTTTTTAAATTTTCTGTCTTAATGGATTGAAGTGAATATTCTATTTACAAAAAGATACAATTGGAAACAGGTACTCAAGGTTTCATAAACCATGCTTTAACTTTGAGATTATCCTAACGCCCCTAGTTTTCTTTTAGCCTCCAAAAATTACACTGAGCATGTTATAGCGGCTATTTTGAAATATTTAGAGTTCATAATCCCTAATGTCCCATTATGCTGTATTCTCTCTCCTAAACCAGCAGGAGCAAAGATTGAAGATTTAAATGAAAACAGGTGAAATGTTTCCAGTCTTGATCGACTTTCATTTTCTAAGCAGTGTTGTTCTTCCCAAGCCTGCAATTTGTGAATTGGTTTTCCACACTCCATTTACCTTACAGGCTGCTGCTGGAAATTCTTCCAGGTAGATTGCATAGGATAGAGCAGTTTTCTTTCTCTTTAGTCTCCTAGAATATACTACTTCTAATGAAAATACTATATGGCGCTTTAAAATCTAAAATTGTACTTTAGTACAGGGTTTATAGAGTCGACCAGGTCTCACTACGTACTTTGGACATATAGTCATCTGCCTGTGTTCAGCCTCCCAAGCACTGGGATTACAGGCGCATGCCACTGCAGCCCAATCTCGGTCACCATCTCAGCGTGCCCCAAGGGCGGAGCCAGCAGAGTACTCCGGGGATTGAACCCAAGCAGTGCTTCAGTCCGATGAACTATTTGGGCATCCCCCTAATCAGAATTAAAAGGCTTAAAAGTTTATCTTTTCCCAACTTTCCCCACCATTTCTTCTTCTCTATTATTGATAATTTCCTTCGAGAATCTTACAAAGAAGGGCTGGCCAAATAATTCAACAATTAAAGCCTTGCCGGCCCACCTGCAGGACATACTGAGATGGCAATTGAGACTGAGCACGGTGGCGCTCGCCTAGGATCCCAGTTCTTGGGAGGCTGAAAGCAGGAGGATCACTAAGAGTCCAGTCTACATAGTGAGACGCTTTAGACCTTGTACTAAAATACAATAAATAAATAAATAAATAAATAAATAGTCTTAGAAATATATCAAGATTATCTCTTTTTGCTGTGATATTCATTTTAATTTGCACATGTATTTGCTTGAACAGCATATTAGAATCTGTTTTGTTTTGTATTATTTGTCAAGAAAATGACCAAAACTTCATAAAATCCTTGGCTCTTATTCCAGAAAATATCAAATTTATGAATTTCAATAAGAAAAATCTATTGGTGAAGCATTTCTGCATTAAGTTAGCAACACAACATATAAACTAAGTATTATTTTTGCAATCATGAGAGGAATTATTATAGACTCTCAAGCATTTTCATCTGGCTCCTTGCTCCAATACAATTATTTTATTTTATTTTTTTATTTTTTTTTTTTTTTGTCTTTTTGAGACAGGGTCTCGCTATGCAGTTGAGGCTGGTCCTGAGCTCACATTTGTAGCCCAGGCTGGTCTCGAACTCGCACCAATCCTCCTGCCTCAGCCTCCCGAGTGCTGGGATTACAGGCGTGAGCCACCACGCCCGGCTCCAATACAATTATTTTAAAGGTTTTATATTATGAAATAATTTCATTCACTGTAACTCTCTCTCTACGGCTCATACTGACAGCTAGTTGAAACATTTCATAATTTTGTCTCATTTTAGTGCCCGTGCTTCCTTCTTACTTTAGGGAATGGTCTTTGTTGCCTAAGAAGCCATGCCATGGGTTATTCTTTATCAGTGTGCCCTTGCGGAGACAGGAGAGATGACATCCGATAGTCTTGTTACTACTTGCATAAATGGTCCAAATTTTTCTTCGTTTTATCTCAAGGAACTCGGTTGATAACTTATGTCCAAAGCGAATGGTCAAACTTGCCCACAGGTTGTGGCCTTAGCTGAGTGACAGGTGTACTGTGAACCCTAAGTCCAGTAAATAAAAGTAGACAGCCTGTGTTCTGTAGGTCTGTCCTCAGTCCCTCACGTTCTATAATTAAACTGACCTTTGGATTAAAGTTAGAGAGTTGAGTTCTCTTCTCTTCTAGGTGACTCTGACCCACACCTCCCAGAACTTACAAAATAACAAAATTACCAGGGAATTTTAAGGTACTGATAAAACACCACAACGAAGTTGTTGATTATTTCTTTTTTATTTATTTCAAATATTTAATTTACTTGTATCTCTATATAAGGTCTTGCTATGCAACTCAAATTCATAGTGATCCTCCTTTCCCAGCCTCTCCAGTGGTGGGATTACAGGTATGTACCACCATGCCCATGGTTCCAGGGCTGGCATAGTATATGGTACTGGAACCTAGATCCTTGTACTTAACAGGCAGGCATTTAGACTGTCAAGCTATCTCCCCATTATAGTTATTGGTTATTTTTAATATCATTCAAATTGTTGTGTTAAAATATTTCATTCCAAAGATTGTTGGAGTGCTTGTACAGTGATATGTTAATAATTATGCCCCCTTATTAATGCTTTCCTGAAATGCTAGAAATTATAGTGCTATACACAATATTCCTGGCTTTCAAAATGTGACCATTAAATGTGACCACAGCCTATACTTATGACTTAAAAAAGTGATTTTTAGATCATTAAATTTAAGATGAAAATAGAAAGTCAAAAGACATCTTTATGAAATTGTCAAGATGTTTTATTATATTTATTAAATACCCAAGCCAAAAGAAAAAAATCGTTCAGTAGAAGGAGCCATTGTAGATATATTTCACTCTTCCCCATGAATATCTTCATCTGAAGTATGGAAATTATGTTTTGTTTTATTCATTTCTAATTTGGAACTATGTCAGAGTTTCCTATAGCCCACTAGCACAAAATCATCTTAAGCTTATTGAAATTAATTAGGTGCTGCCTGATGTCTGTTGATAAAATTAAGATTACTGAAATTAAAATCAAACAAAAGTAGTAGATATTCCTAAAGCCTTGATGTTTTCTTCATATAAATATTCCTAGTTTCAAAAGTATTTAGTGTATGACCAAGTATTTGTTTTACTAAGATGTTACTGTTGGCATTCTTTTCATATAAAGTACAATTTAGAGGTACTACAATGATTTCCGCATTACTGATGATTTTTAATTAGGATACTTTGCGTGTTGGGAATACTAATGGCTATTTTGTAACGTGTAATTTCTAAAAACACAGTCTCCAAGTAGGACACACGTGAATCATCGAAAGTAAAAATATAAACCCTCTGGGAAGAGATAGGGGGACAGTGTAGATAGAGATGCTTTAACAGTGTAGAAAGGAAGTGAGACACAGCAGATAGGACAACATAGCCTAGGTAATTCCTAAAGAAGAGAAATTACCCATGCTTCCCAAAAGGAGTGAGAAAGAGTCATGTTATATATATAAGGGACATAGGCAGACGTAATATGTGTGACAGAACGGGGGGCAGCAATAAATCAATCTGGCACCGTGCTGAAATGCAGCACAGCAGCTATCAGTAAAATATTAAGGCAGCTAAGGCGCACCTAATCTAGTCATTGCCTGAAATTATTAGCTGAATGAGTCCAAATCAGCGAATTATAAAATGGGACTTGTTCCTGTGTATGGCATATGTATTTGATCTTATGCTGGCGTTCAGTTCTTAAAAGCATATGTGATATATGTGTGAAAAGATTGCAGTTCTACATAGGGAAAGAAAGGACTAATTATGTAGCAGTTAATGTGATAAAGTAAAAGGTGCCATTGTGAAAATATCAATGAAATCACACCTGTATAAGCACAATTTGGCTCACAATCTGTGATTGAAATTCCCAGTTTCCAAAAAAAAAATAAATAATAATAATAATAATAATAATAAAAGAAAGAAATTCCCAGTTTCCTAGGCCTGGATTCCGCACCAGGGGCTGCTCAGTGTTACTATAATAAGATTTCTATTCCTACGTAAATTACTATAAGCTTGGTAGCTTAAAAAGAAGCATACAGTTCTATATGTCAAAATATAGGTGTGAAATGGGCAGTATGTCCCCTGAAAATTTTTCTAGGCTGCAGTTTAGTCTAAAAAATCTGCCTGGACTGTTCTCTGCTAGAAGTTGGAGTTCTCTTGCAAGTCCATTGTGGTTATTGGTAGAGTGACATTTCTGACATTCCCTAAGATGCGAGACCAATGAACCTTTTTGATGCTGTTTCTTGGTAGAATTATACTGAGCTCTTTGTGGACGTATACATTCGTTTTCATGAACCCCTTTCTGTCTTCAAGCCAGGAATAATATGGTAGATATTTCTCATTCTCTGAATTTCTTTACATTTCCACTCCCCCTTGACCTCTCAGCCTAGGTCTGGAAGTTCATCAAATTAAGTCAAGGTCTGAACAAATTATTTCCCTTTTGAAGTCACTTGAGACATTAATTACACCAAAACCTAGATGAGTATTTAATTGATTAGAAGATATATATATATATATATATATATATATATATATTATATATATATATATATATATATATATATATATATATATATATATATATATATATTCCTGGGGTTATTCACTATTTCTACTCCTCTTACCTACCTGCTATAGGTAGTGTTTAAGCAGGTACTGTTTCCAGTGGTGCCCTTCAAATTTTTTTTCTTGTTTGTCTGAAAATTATTTTCTGTGTCATGCAGCTCTGCTATATAAGGATTCCTTTATGACTAAAAAAAATAACTGATCATGCCATCTTCAAATATATTTGTGTTCATCACCCCCAAGAAGCTCCCAAACAAGCATTATGATATTGACACAGCTAGCATTAAGCTATTGTCATAGAAGTAAAACTATGGTCTTTGTAAATGCATATTATATACTAAAAGGTAAAGTCCAGAGTTTGATGTTGTGCAGACCCACTTTAGTGAGTGCCACTCCACAAATTTAATTCTGCCTAAAGCATCCTCAGGATAAGACCAACTTCCAGGTTTCTCATCACATTCAAAGACTGATAGTTCTTCCCCAGACTGCTGTAGATTGCTGTTATTTAATATGGTAACATTTCTCACATGAAACTGAACAACTTCAATGCAACTAAAACAAGTAGAAGTGCTTTATAATCTTCAAAAGTATACTGGATCTTAAAGACACAATGAAAAAGTGTATTTTTTGAACTGAAAATATTTCATTAATTAACTGATGCTAACTTATTTGTTGAAATGTACTAACTTGAATATATTCAGTAACAAATATTTTAAACGTAAGTTTATCTTCTAAAGGATGCTAAAATTGTCGCTGTACTCGTTTAGCTCACATTATGTATCTGCAGGAAAACAGTTTGTAGCCCCATCATTACAAAACTAGGATTTAATACTCAAATTAAGTAGTGGACTTACCTTCCCTAAGAGCAATGGAGGGATTCATTTTGTATATTCACAAAACAGTGTTTATTTCATCAGTTTCACTAGGTTACAGATAGAGTAAGTAAGGTAGAGCTCAGAAAAGACACATTTGCCATGACTGGTTACGCATGCCTATGTACTTATATACACACTGAGCTTTACAAAGTTCTGTAAGAAAAGAAAACTCAGAGTTGAACATTCATGTCTGCGTTTAGAATTCTTAGTATTGTCTACTTTATAATTGAGAATTACTCAAAGTTGACATATTGTCTTATCTAGGCCCTCTTAAAATTGCTTTATGGCCAATATTTCTAATACAATACTATTTAATTTGTATATTAAGCAGAGATTTTAAATCATGTCAAACTTTCTGTTTGGCCCCTGCTGTATTTTTGCAAACGAGTCAGAAGCGTTCCCTTTTATAATTTAGGCATACATTGTACTAGAACCTAAGTAAGTATCTTTTTTCGTATTTCCTATTTAACTAAAAGAATCTAATTAACTAAGACCCCCTTCTGTGAGGTGGTTATATAAAATGATGTGTAGATATTAACGCAAATTGCTCTCTTCATGCCTTTTCTTATTGCTTCAGCATATTCCCTAACCAATCATTCTTTCATAAACATACAATTATTTTTACATACTGTGGATGTAAGCAGGAGGTAATTAACAGGCAGCACTTTGATTTACCAACGAAATTTTCTCTCAGTGATTTTATTCTCAGCTACCATCTACTTTCAAATCCAAAGTGGTTTAATTTCACTGTAATTTCACAGTAACTCAGCACTAAAGAAAGAATGATAAGGAAAGGGAAACCCACCTCTAATAAACTCTGAATGCTTGTAGCCAATGTAATTTTTATAGCATTCTGTTCCTCTGCTCAGAGTACAACATCCCATATGTTTGAGACATTTATGCAATAACTATAGTTACTTTTAGTAGAGCAAAAATAAAACAACAAGGAAAACCTTTTACCATAAAAAGTTTACTTGTTGAAAGTTTTTTTTTTTTTTTTTAATGGTCAAAGCAAAAACGATTTCCAATGATACATTTTTACTGAACTCTAGTACCCTAAATCTTAAAGTTCAAATCCCAGGATGCATAAATTAACTGTTTTATATATCAGGAAAGAATACATCAAAGAATAACCCCCCCAAATTTTTTTTATTGTTTGTTACAATGGTCTTGTTTTTAAAAGCTTCACAGAGTTAGCTGGAAACTGATTTTCCCCACTCTAAATAGCCTAGTGTTTAGCTGTTAGGTGTACCATGCTAGCACACTTAAGTTCCATGACAAGTATATAAAAGCATTTTGCACATTTCCATTTATGAAAGGGGAAAATAGCTCAAGCAGTTAAATGATTTCTCATATGTTTCTTGTAGCACATGAGGGAAGGATTTAGCAGGAATCGGGTGTGGCTGAGTCCAAACACCGTTGCTCAATTTCCTCTTCTCTACCACCCTAGCTCTTGAGTGAAACAGTGAAGAGCTATTTTATGGTGAAGATGATTATTTTAAGTAGCTTCTTAATTTTCCTACTAAATCTCCCTCTAACATATAATATTTTATAGTACTGTCTTCCCACAAGATAATAACTTTAGAGCAATACTTCACCAACTAGGCATTTACTCTTTCAATAATTTCATACGGTAGTGTATGTGTCATTGGAAAAAAGGTGATTTATAGCAATAATGAATTTATGTGCAAGAATGTGACTGCTACAGTGGGTATTTGGTTCAGAATGATGAGATAGTGACTTGAAACATTTTTAAATGGAAACATAAAAATTAGACATAAAAATTATTGGCCCTATAATGCTTCTAAGACAGTTTTTTTACCCACATTTATGGAATCAGGCCAATCATATTTTATTTGAAAGGGTAAGGGAGTTAGAAAATCTCTTGCACATACATATTATTATTTATTTTTTGTTTTGTTTTGAGACAGAGCCCTGGTACATAGTTTTAGGTGTGTAATCCAGGCTGGCCTTGAACTCACAGCAGTCATCCTACCTCAGGCTCCCACATGCTGGGATTACAGATACCTGGTTCACATATTTTACTTAACAATATTCAGTGACTAAATATTAGTTGTATTTATATGTCAAGAGTTATGCTAAATAATAGAAAAGAGAATGGAAAGATTAGAATAATTCCAGGGCCAGCCTGATAGCTCGGCAGACTAAAGTACCTGCTTAGGCAGAGCACAGTGCCCAGATTTTGATCCCTGGTGTGCCGTGATGGCCCCAACCCCTGGGTCTTGATTGAGACTGGGTGTAGTGGGGCACAGGCCTGTAATCCCAGCACTATGGGAGACTGAATACAGGAGAATCACTATGAGTCCAAACTACATAGGGAGATCCTGTAGACCATGTAGACCCTGTCCTAAATATAATAAATAAATGCAATACAATAATTCCTACTTTCATGAAAATTACATAATATGAATTGCTAATTATATGCTTGCACAATTATAATTCAAAGACTTGCAAATGATACGTGTGTCACCAGGAAAAAAAAAAAAAAACACAAAAGATGACACGATATGTGGAATATTTGAAAGGTAAGCTATCCAGTTAAAGCTAAGGTGCAAAAGTTTCTAAAAAAAGTGGGACAAATTTGGGGGGATTTTTTATTTTAGTCTCTTAAAGCCAAAATAAATGCTAGATATTTCTGAAATATTCTGATGAAGATTCTGGATTGACAAATTATATATTATACTCTTTTTTTATGTATTTTGGTGAGGGTGTATTGGTCTATAGGGTCTCACTACACAGATCAGACTCTTAGTGATTCTCCAGTTTTCAGCCTCCCAAGTGCTGGGATTACAGGCATGCTTCACTATACCCAGTCTCAGTTGCAGTCTAAATGCATCCTGGGGCTGGGGCCAGCACAGTTCACAAGGAATCGAACCCCAGCCACCGCACTCTATATAAAATACTCTTGAGCTTATTAAAATGGTCATAATCATTGGTCCTAATTGAAACCATGACAGATGAAATTTCATGTCCAAAAAGAAAAAAATGTAGTGAACCTCATGCTTCCACATCATTTAAAAAGAAGAGGGAAACACTAGTATGTTGTTTGTCCAAGGAGGTAGAGATGGGAGAGATACATGCAGAAGGAATCTAAGTGGTGCAGCCTCCTAGAAGCCAAGGAAAATGTAGGCTTTTAGATGATTAAGCCCAGGGGTAAGCTGTTGGAGAAGCAAATAGTATCATCTGATTGGAGAAGTTTGAGATTGAGTAAGAAATATGAAAGGCAGAGTCACTGACAGGAGCAGTGATAACATGGCTAAAGTTAAAATGTATTAGGAAGAGAAGATAGAAATAGAAACAACTTATATAGAGAAACTACTCAATGTGCTTGCCACAAAGAGGAAAACATAGAATCAAATGATAAAAAATTAAAAGAATCAAGTGATAAAGACTATTGTTCTAACTTGGTGTTGATCTGAGAGGTGCAATTTTACACACACACACACACACACACACACACACACACACATTATGTACATGTACAAATCTAAGTGAATAATGTAAAAATGAAATACTTACAAATAAGAAATGAAAATTGAAAATGAATGAATAATTTTTTAAAAATAATAAGATTTGAAGTAATCCAGGGAAGTGCATTAGAGGGGGGCATTAACTTAAAGCAGAGTAGTGTTGCTATACAGTTGCAATAATCAATTTGACTTTATTTTTAATTTTATTTTAAAAAGTAAAAAAACAAGAGCAAAAATCAGAAAGACTGAAAGTGTGATATATAACAATGTGTGTTACAGATTTTTAAAACAAGAATAGCTGATTAACAAAGGTTGATATATTATCTATTTTTATCATGAAATCTGTCACTCAGATTATACTTGTATAAGATTGGACCTATGTTTATTATCTCTTGCTTTCAAGAAACCTTGTTCTCGTTTCTCTTCTTTAATCTTTCTTTAAAAAAATGTATTTTAATCTAGCTTTACATTTTATGTCTCATAGTTAAACATTTCTGATGAGTGGTTAAGGGCAAATTAAAGCAAGACCTGTATAACAAAACGTGTAACTTTTTATCTCCCAAGGTCAGTCAAATTCCCTCAGATTTACTTTAAACCATGTACAGTGCTTTGTAGAACTGTTGTCAGTGTCTGCCATCTGGATGAGCCACGGACATTGCTTGACCAGTTTGCTCTCTGTGAAAGAATGAGAGAATGTTTTCTCTCTAGGTGACTCTCCTTAGGCACACTATACATCTTCAATCCCTTTCCTCTGTAGCCCCATAATCTCCTTGAACAGAAAATTTGGGAAGCCACTGAGTTACAGGATGCTATAGATATAAAAGGCTCAGGTCAACAGCTTCAAACATTTCCAGTACTGTTGATAACCCACTACTATTATGGACTAACTACGTACACAGCTACTTCCTCTTAATTCAGTGAGAAGAAAGATTTGTACTAACAGTGTTTAGACAAGGTATTATGTCTGTATCTTGTACTCTGAGCAGCTATTTTGAAGACAACAATATGCAAGCTATTGTTGTTGTCCTGTTAATCCATTTTGAAACTGTCTCATTATTACTTTCTCATTAAAAGTAATAAAATTTAAAAAGATTTTAAAAAGTATTTTAAAGAGAGTATAGTAAGAAATAATATGACATTAGAAATGGTACGCCTCTTTCTGTATTTAGGACAGGATTCTACAGGGTCTTACCACATAGCTCGGACTCCAAGTGATTATCCTGTTTTCAGTCTCTCAAGTACTGGGATTATAGGTGCACACCACCATGCCCAGTCTCAGTTGTTCTCTCAGTGTGCCTTGAGGATGGGGTCTACACAGCACCACTGGCCTCTGCACTCTGCCTAAGCAGGTGCTTTAGCCTGCTGAACTACCAGGCCTGCCCTAGATACTCAAGTATGGTTTTTGCATTACACATTGCTGTCCTGATGTAGTTATTTAGGCCACAGACACCAGCATTCAGAGTTAGCCAATGTAAAAATTCTACACATTAACTGCCATTTCCAGTAAACTGATGGAAAGTTTTAGTATAATCACTTCAGCATGCTTCCCCCCCCATCTTTTTTCTTGTGTTTTCTCATCTTCATTGTTTAATCTCTAAGTTCCATTTCTTTCTATTTTACTATATCTTTTTTCTTTCAGGTTTTACTTCTTCTTTTGAGTTCTTACACTGGGGAGATAGTATGATATTTACACATGTGTGTCTGGTCTATTTCACTTATGAGTATAGCTTCTAGTTGCATCTACTTATCTTAGTCTTTAAGTTTGTCTTTCTTTACAGCTGAGTAATATGCCACATCTTTTTCATCTTTTCCTGAGATGAGGGACATTTTGGTTAGCAAGAGTTGGCTATGACAAATAGTGCTAATGTGAACAAGGGTGTACATATATCACTATGTTACGAGGTTTTCAGTTCTTTGGGGAAATATTCAGAAGTGGAATACCTGGATTGGGTGGGATTTCCATTCAGTAGTTTTTGGAGGAGTCTCCACACAGATTTCCATAGTAGTAGTACAGGTCTACATTCCCACCAGCAATGGAGACTGGGTCCCCGCAACCTCTCCCAGCATTTGTTATTAGTTGATTTCCCTATGATAGCTATTCTTTCTGGGGTGAGATTGTTTCTCAATGTGTTCTAATTTGCATTTCTTAAGTGGCTAGTGACATGGAACATTCTCTGATGTACTTATCTGCCTCTTGCATTTCTTCCTCTGACAAGTGTGTGATCATCTTGGATGCCCATTTCTGGACTGGGTCTTTAAATTTTGGGGCCCTGATTTTTTTTTAGTTCTTTATATATTCAAGATAGAAGCTCTTTTTTTGAGTGATTATTAGTTAAGATATTTTTTCCTAATTTGCAGTTTGTCTTTTCACTCTCTTGGTGACATCTTTTGATGTGCAGAAACTTTAGAATAAGAGGAGGTCCCAGTTGTTGATTCTTTGAAATGATTTTTGCTCATGAACTGTTTGCCTACCCCTAAGTCTTCAAGATTTCCACCTACTTTGTCTTCTAGAGCATTCACTGTTTCTGTTTTAATGATTAAATCTTTAGTCCATTTTGACTTTAGTTCAGTGCACAGCAATAGACCAGGTCTAGTTTTAGTTTTGGGGATGTGGAGAGCCAGTTTTTCCACTTGTTAAGGAGACTATCATTGTTCCTATGAACACTTGTGGGCTCTTTGTGTCTGATATAAATTAAAATGGTAATATTAGTGACTACTTTGTTTTATTGTGTTGTTATTTTTAAAGTTTATTTATTTATTTATTTATTTGGTACAAGGTCCTCCTATGCAGCTTGTACTCTTGATTGTCATGTCTCAGCCTCTCCAGTGCAGAGATGATAGACATATACCCCCACACCTAATTTCACTAGTTGACATGGTATGCCCAAAGTTCTAGGGCTGGCAAGGCGTGTAGTGCCACAGATGGAACTTGAGACCTACAGAGGCCTAGAGAAAAAGAGTTGTTAAAGTAGGGATACCAGAATATGCAAAGTGCAGAGTACAGCACAGGTAGGAGACTGAAATAGCACACTTGTAATCATCTTTCAGAGGTCATATACTTACTTGCAATGTAGGTGGAATTATCAGTAAGAATAGCAGGAAAAACTATCTGTTGTGAATAGGCAGAGAACTGGGGAGGCAGAAATTGTATAGAAAGAAAAACAGACGTTTAGATTTTAAAACTGATAGCAAGACTTTGTCATTAATTGAATGTGAAAGGATCAGGAGAAAAACAGTAATTATTGCTGGGTTTCCAACCCAAGCAATTGTGTGGGTGGTAGAATGTTAACCAAGATTTGGCAGAGTAAAAGGTTGTGAATAAGTCCTCTGGAGTTCAGTTTGGAAATGTTGAACCTGCAGTGGCTCTCACAGAGCCAAGTAATGCTAAGTAAAATATGTGATGTATAGACACAGAAGTATCTCCACACATGGACATGGGGACAAGTGACTAAGAAATAGGGATAAAATGCCATTTATTGATATCTTTCAAAAAACTTGATGTGAAGAAAAGTAAAAAGATGATAAAATAATCAGAGATGATAAATATCAGGTGAAAGATATTTTTATAATTTTATTACTTTTAATAAGATATAACAATGAAACAGTTTCAAAACACATTAGTAGGACAGCCACAATAATTAATATAATGCACATTGTTGTCTCCATAGTTTTTGTTCAGAAAACAAGATGCAGACATGATAACTTTTCTAAACACTCTTGGCACATATATTTCTTCTTACTGAACTAAGAGAAAGTAGTTGAATGCATAGTTCAATATTTGACAGTAGTAGTGGGTTATCAATAGAACAGGCAATGTCGGAAGCCATTGACTTGAGCCTTTTACAGCCCAGCATACTTAACTGGCCTTCCTTTTTATGCCTCGTGGCTCAACTTTTCTGCTGAATAGTTAAGGCCAAGTTAAAGCAAGACCTATGCAACAAAACATGTAACTGTTGTTTGTGACAAGGTCAGTCAAATCCCCTCAAGCTTTACCTTAAAACCATATAGAGCATTTTGTGGAACTTTTGTTAGTGTCAGCCATCTGGAAGAGTCACGGCCATTGCCTAACCAATTTTCTCTCTGTGAAAACCTTAGAGAATGTTTTCTCTCTAGGTGACTCCCCTTAGGTACACTGTTTATCTCCAATCCCTTACCTCTGTGGCCCCATAATCTTCTTCAACAGAAAAATTGGGACATCATTGAGTTGTAGGACATTATAGTACAGGTTCTCTTATGTCTTGAGTTCTCACTGATCTTGAAGGTCTAGGGCCAAAGAATTGGCTATCCTTGTAGGCGTTCTTTTTGTCTAAATTTTTTGGTCTGCAAGTGTAAGTTGCTAACCCTCCAGAAGAGAAGCTTAGTTATGCTATTACTTGATAACATAGGTACTTGAGCTTAACATCACTCTCTTTCTGAATGTCAAATGCCTTAGAATTCACTTGGAACTGGTATTTTCCAACAATCATAGATATTCTAATAAATTTCTATAGAATGTGATAAAAATCAGTTGCACGTTTTACACAGAAATTTAGAAATCTAACCATTTACAAAATTGTAGCAGGTCAATCCTATGGCATTTTCCCTTATCTCTTATTTTATTTTATGTTGCTTTGTGTTCCTTTTTTGTTTTTTCAAAGCAAACATTTACTTGAAAGAGAGAGAGAGAGAGAGACAGTATAAGAATAACTGAATTGACATTAGAAGCAGCACACATGTAAAAGACAAGATGATAGGCATTCCAAGCATGTTTGTAATGCAGACTTGTGCAACCATTGTGAAAATCAGTGTGGAGACTCCTTAAAAAACTAAGACTGGAAATCCCATTCAATCCAATTATCCTGCTACTGGTAATTTTCCAACAAGAACTGAAAACATCATATCATAGTGATGTTTGTGTACTATGTTTATAGTAGCACAATTTGTAACAGCCAAATCTAGGAAACAACTACAATGCATGTCCCCTGAAGAATGATTGAAAAAGATGTGTTTTTACACAATGGAATATTACTCAGCTATAAAGAATTATAAACTTTAAGCCTTCATATGAGTGGATGTATCTTGAACATATACTCATAAGTGAAATAAACCAGACTTACATGTATAAATATTGTATATTCTCCCTAGTGTAAGAACTCAAAAGAAGAAACAAAAATGGGAAGGCATAATACAAATAAATAGAAATGAAGAACTTAAAGATTCAGCAATGAGGAGGCAGTGAGCAGAAAAGTTAGAAAACATGGCAGGGGCAAAACCATGCACTTTTATACACAAGATGAATTAGACAATGATCCTAAACATCTCCAACAGGTTTTTTGACACTGAAGATAGCAATGTGTAATACTACGTGAAGAGTATTTTTAAGAGAGCACATTTTGGAAGAATCATAAAAAATGTACGTTGGGAGGCATAAAAGAGGAAAGAAATCTGGCCCTTTAGTTTTTTCTTAGAAACAACAACAATTAAGAAGTAAAGTAAATGTGAAAGAAAAAGCCTTGGAGAATAATAGATCCTTCACTTCTATCTACTGTTTTATCAGAAGAAAGTAAGTAGGCAGCAGAGTTAGGTTCACATAGAAAAGTAGCTTTTATAGACAAGTGATGACGATGTTTCTTCTTCAGGCTCTGTATTCTGTCTGACCCTATAGCTGATGTCATCCTGTCAAAAGAGCAGAAGGAATCTACTTAGTTCATGTAGAGCTATGGAAGGAAGGATGGACTGGAAAATTAAAGCAAAATGTAGACTGTGGAGTCAGTAAGATAGACCAGTGCCTTCTTAGGCAAGCTTAGGCAAGCACTGGGACCACAGTTCGATCTCCAGCACTACATGCCAAGCCAGCCCTGCCCACAGAGCAGGCTGAGCCAGCCTCAATATATAGAGAGTTAATTTTTTATTTAAATTATTCTGACGTTAGTTTACAAAGTATGGATGATTTACAATGAATGCTTTTTATAGATCTAACTTGAAGGTCACCTATTTAATTTTTGCATTGAAAATAACAAGTTATGCTTTGCTATCCCTGACTCAGAACTCATTAAATTGTAAAACTGTTAAATATATAACCAGTAATTAACACTATCTGTGTATTCTGAAGAAGTAACAGATTTCTATACCAGTAAGGCTAATTGAAAAATGGTGAGAAACAACCATTATTCTAAGTTACACCGTTACAACAAACATCAACAACCATGTAATCATATAAGTACCGAACAACAGTAAACCTACACTGTGTAATTTTTTTCTTATGACAGCGTGCAAACATTCTCTCAAGTATGCACCACATTATGAATGGAAGTCCCCTTCAAATAGAATGTATTTGGCCTGTTTGTACTGGTACCAGTTTATCTTCCGTGGGCCTCACCTTTGCAATTCTCTTCACATCCATGATCAGTGCATTCCATACAGATAGATGTGCATTCTGAGTCTACATGATGGTCTTTTTTACACATCTGTTTATCCACTTATATCTGGGCAGGCACTTGGACTGCTGAGCTCTCTCCTCAGCCCCATCCACTTATATCTACAAGTGAGAGGATTTGTAATCAGCCATGAGCCTAGACTTCTCATTACCAGCAGCCTTCTTATGCACATAATTGAACATTTTGGATAATCTTCGAGATCAATAGAATTCCTTTTTATAATTGTATAAATCCCCTCCTATCAATGTATCACCAATCAACTATTGGAAGATGTTATTCCTATTTTCATACATCTTACAAATTATAAAATAAATGGCATATATATGTATTTGACATTAGGGAAAGTATCTTTTGCTGTATAAAGATACATGGAAAATTTCTGTTTTATTCATATTTGCTAATTGCTACTTGAAATCCAAATATAAAATGATGTTACAGAAGGCACAACACGAGTTAAAAATGTTTGAGCTAAAAATTTCAATATAAATTATTTAATTTTATAACAGATCATTTTGTTTTATTCCCATCAAAATATAGCTACAAATTATTTGCAACACATTGCAAAGGGCTGCAAGTTTTAAATTTATTCTAATGGTTTTATAGATTAATTTATTGTGCTGCATAGAATGTTGAAAGAGAATTTGATGAGCAAAGAAGCCTACTTAACCCTCCTTATTAAATTTGGTTTTAAGTAATCATAAGTACTCAGGTATACGTATAGGAATATTTAATATTTTGATAACTGACAAGATGAACTTGAGCCTATATAGTGTTGAAGTAATTAATAAATAAATGGAATATGACACTTTAGTGAGTACTAACTACATGTGTTTTTAAGGGAGTGGCAGCTAGTGGCAGGATCTTGCTGTGTAGTTTAGAGTGGCCTTGAACTACTATGTAACCCAGGCTGCTTGAACTTGTCAATCCTCCTATCTCAGTTTCCTGGGAGCTGAGATTACAGGTGTGCACCATCCCACTTCGCTACATCTATTTTACCTAGGAAATATCATGAATAGACTACTCATGTATAAAATACTGTAACTAGATGGTTTAGGAAAACATACTAGTTTTATTTCTCTTTGAATTACTAAAAAGTAGTTATCATTATTTGATAATAAAGAATAACTTAGATGAATTTCATCAGATGTATCCATTTCACACTTCCTTAAATTTAAATTTCTGTCCTTCAGATTTATTTGTTCTGGAATATTTACAAGCAGATAAATATTAGTATGCTTAGTGGTCTTTAAATGTATCTAAGAAAATATAAATGCTTCTAGCAACTAATTCAGTGCCCCAGGGGGAAATTAGAATTCTATCTCTGATCTCTTGCTCTCCTTGGTGTTTTCTCTCAGAAAAGCTGAATTTTTGCATAAGCTGTATGGGAAACACTTTAAAAGGAGCTATTTGCCTAGATAATACTCCAGATGGAAATATTAAGATATGTAATAAGAAAAATTAAAAGGTAGAAAAAAGAAATTATAAAGCTTACATCAGTAATGAAATTTTGAGAGAGTACAATGTTTACAACATATTACAATTGGTTTTCCCTTCATGTGCATGTAGGAAACAAAAAATTCCCAACTCTGCTTTCTGCATGCCCACAAGCAATCCATAGATAGCATCCCACAGAGATAAATGTTAATGGAATATGTAATTTCAATAATAGAAAAATAATGGACAAAGAACAGACTGAAAAATTAATATTCTAACTTTGAAGAAAATGTTTCATGTAGATGAGGGGTTTTTTCTTTAGTAGTAATGATTTCTTCTGCATGTAAATGAAATGGTTTCAGGCAAAGTACAAAAGTTGTCTTGGTATTATATTATTTCAGTGTTGTTTGAATTGCCTAGGCTTGATTTTTTTTCCTTTACGTTATCTAGAGGCTGTGAATCTGTATGCATAGCATCTGCAGAATCATAACATCTTCTAGACAATCATTTTTGAAAAAAAATAGGTTTCCCCATAATTAGAAATGTATTCTAATGAGGGGTTGGGTGTTTATATAAGTTTAGAAAAGAAGTTAGCTTAGTAAACATTGTTATTAGCTGCTTTAAAATGTGTTTTTGTGAATTCAGTGACAATAAACCTCCCCTAAGAATATAAAGAGTAACCTGCCCTGTATTAAATACAATATTTAAAGTAGGGTGCAGTGACCGGAAGCCTTTGTGAGAGAGGAATTTGTTTGTAATTTCAGCAAGCCTCTCTGACATATTTTAAAACACAGTAGACAGTGACAGCCCCACCCCTTCATTTTCTCCCTTGGGTTACTTCCAATCTATGATGGACCCAGACATTAAAAAAATTGGGTAGTTGTATTTTGCCAAGTTAAATACTAATGAGTTCTTTTCTTTATGTTCTCTTTAGTGATCTGCCAGTATATATTCTCTTGAGGAACATAAATTGAGGAAACATTTTACTACTTTTGAAGTTTATTACTACTTGAAAATGAATAGCAATCAACGTGTTGTGTATTGTAATGTATTTAAATTCTACAACTTAGAAACTGCATCCTTTAGGTAGCCTTGAAAGCTTCTACTTAATGTTAGTTATATTTCCTCACATATTTTTTGTTCTTCCTATAAAAGTGGTGTTATGGTTTGTGTCTAGTTGTACCCCGAAAGCCTCATGCAGTCATGGGGCAGGGACTTGTAGAGTTTGAGACTAACTCATGGGATTATGTGTCTTAATACTGCTGTGGTTATGGGTGCGTGTACCTTCCCAGTATAGGGTGATAGCCTGAATGTATTATAAGAGAAACACAAACAGACTCTCTTGCTCTCTGTTACCCTGGTTGCTCTATTGTCTTTGTCGCCATTTTGTTGCTGTTCCGCCACAATGAACTGCTGCCCTGGGCCATGTGCCAGTCTGTCTTGGAGCCAGCCAAATGTGCACTGAAACTTCCAGGAACTGTGAGCTAAGCAAACTTTTCCTTCATTTTGGCTGTTAGGTATTTGTCCCAGCAACCAGAGAAGAGTAACTAAGACAGGTGGTCAATAAAGACTGACAGAGATTAAGCCTTAAGTCAACTCACAATAGAGTGGAAAAATGAAGCAAATGTAATCAAATTTCCAGGACTCTGAAGGGTTAAAAAGGAGAAAGCCATCATTTCACTGTTTAGCTCTTCTTCAGAAGCATAAGAATTTTGAGATGAGGCCGGTGGTGTAGCTCAGCGGACTAAACACTTGCTTAGGGAAGCAGAGGGGCCAGAGTTCAAGCTTAGGGAAGTGCAGGCACCACATGCCATGCCAGCCATGTCCCTAGAGCTTGCCAAGCTGTCCCACTCCTCTAAAAAAGGATTAGGTCTAAGACAGTAGAGAAAGCACCAGCAGAGCTATTGGGCTGACAGAGTAGAGAAGGAGATAGCAAAACTGTGAAGGATTGGCTCAAGGCCACACATGGAAGTGAGGTGAGCAGAGAGGCCAAACTAATTAAAAGATAAATGCAAAAATACATTTTGGTGTTTCTGCCATCGTTCCAATACTAAGAAGTCACAAGTGGAGGGAATGTATTTTTCAGATATTATATCAACTAAATATTACCTTGGCTCATTTAGTACTTACCCAGCATCTACCTTTTTAAGAATATTATTGGGTGAGATAGAGCTAGCCAGACAGAGGCATGGATAGACACATAAATAAACATGAGTAGTGGTAATCCCTAACATTATGGGATTTATAATTGACCTGGTAATAGAAAGTAGTCCAAGAAAGAATGATGATAAATATCTAAACAGGTTTGTTGAGGGATGTGTCAGAGATACATTAGATACATTAGAGCTAAGAACAGAGCCTCTTACAAGGATTCTCCAAGTACAGGTATCCAGAAATTCCCAGTAAGTCTCTACTGCTGTATCCATACATCCAAAGCTCCTTCCATTTACCTTGTTTTACCCAAACCTTAAATTTTTTTTTGAAGGGGGAACTGGTTAATTTCCCCTTAAGCCATTGAAGGTATCCTCAGGGGAAAACGAGACTCCCCACAGAATGGGAGCAAACACACATCATCTAAGGAAGAAGTGACTTTTTTAGGACACTTCCTCATCCCTTCTTCATGCATATTTTCTAAAAAAGAAATTATTTTTCATCTAATGTGGCAAGAACTTTGGAAACTAAAGCATGGTGAAAACAAAATCAAAGTGGCTTTATGTACAGAATTTTCATATAAAGAGGTAAAGCTGAATCGTTACATTGAAAATGGCGAATTCTCTGAAAATGGGATGGCCCTCAATCTGTTATGAATGTCATAAAATAAATATGCACTAAGTTGCAGTGTTGCTTTGCTAGACAAAGTCGAATACAATTTACCTTAGAAGATAATCTCTCCTGGCAACACAGGGAAGTGAAAGAACACGGGTAGAATGCATTAGAAGTTTTTGGTAATTTTACTTTGAATATAGAAAGAGAGATGGGAATCTACAGTGATTTATTCTTTCCTTACCTTCTTGAGAGAGGAGTATTTTTGTATACATTCCACTCTGTCATGATACAAATTCATTAGTATATTGAATTGTAGGTAACATTACTGAAAAATCTATGGCTCGATTTTTAATCCTTTAGCTTGATTATCTCTCATGCAATGAGTAGGAAGTAGTGGTTTAACTTATTTTCTAAGTATATATTTAACTATTTAGTTGTGCTACTAATTCATGTATATAATACATACATGTGTGCATACATTTATATGTAAGACATGTAATTATATATAATATTTCTATTATTGTAGTAATAGAATAGTGATAGTGATAAGCATTAATGTACACATAATGATGTATGATAGCCATAAACTGAAAAAATAAGGCTATATTGAAAGTCCATCTGAGCTTCTAAAAACCCTTGTTAACGGTTCTTTTGGTTTCAGTTGCTTAACATGTAAAGATTTACATGAGGGTTATATAAATATTCTCAAGATGGTCTCCTTAACCATGAGACTATTTTCCCCAAAGTCATATGTACACATTTGTTTACTTTCTTAAAAAATAAATAAAGTGTAAATATTGCCTATAAAAACAAAGAAATAATTATTAGAGGATGATTAGATTTTTTTTTTTTCAGAATCTAATCCTAGAAATCAAATAACCGATTACACGTACCTATTATTTTAATATAATGGTAAGATTATTAATGGCAATATCCTCTGAAATACTTGTGTATTTCACTTACTGAATGAAATGTGATGATGACATATTGAAAAATCCAGGAGAAAATCGATTCCAGACAGGAGGGAAAGCCAAGCTGTCTAAAGCTTACTAAGGGAGGGGCCAGTAGGCTGCCGCCCTGGCTTCAGTGCTTGTGCTTCTATGCACATTAGGAATGTAGCACAGGGACCCTGAGCCCTAAGCAAAGGATCCCATAACACCCTATACCTCATCTAGGCACACTGTAATTGTCAACTGATGTCACCCTCAGAGGTCGACCCAGATCATTTTCATTTGTTCAGCCAGAACAGCAAAAGGTATCCTTTTTGTAAATTAGGTGGAGCTTTGGGTTAGAATAAGGCTAATTTGCATGAGAAAAAAAAAAAAAAAAAAGGAAAGGAAACCTCTCCTGCTGTAGCTGTCCTTGCCCTAGGCTGTAAGGCTTGCAAGGTCTTCTAGGGAATTTCCCTGTGTTCTACAGTCGCAAGGTCTCTTGCTTCAAATCTGAAATGTTTTAAGGCAGATGGAGCCACCCAAGGGGCCTTGCCACAGACACTGCCGCTATAGTGACAGACATTGTTTGTCTTTTCTTTCTTTAAAGGAAATCCCTCTTTTTAAAATTGAAAAAAAAAAAAAAAAAAAAAAAGTCCTCTTTACTTTTCTCACTATCTTTTTCACCTAGCAAATAAAATGAGAGCAAAAGCAGAATGAAGGCCCTTGCAAACTTTAGATCCCAGTATAAACGGTTTAATAAACTTATACCATAATGCAAATAGCACCACATAGACAACTATGTGATAATTTAAGACAGGAAGATATAATTCAGCGTAAAAATCAAAGAATTTATGAGAATACACGTGTGAGCAGTTTTTATTTTCAACTACCAAGCATATACAATGAAGAAAGATCTGGTTAATCCTTTTTCTGTATTCTTACAGGCCAAGTCAAGTGAATCGTCTTAAGAAAGATGGCATAGTGCTGTATATCTGAAAAACTGGTAGACTGGAGGCTTGAAAATGCAAATGTTCATTTATAAATGTGTCTGAGTTTGTGAACTTGGCTGAGTGGGTTCCTCTGTATTTAATCTGAGGGTGTGTTGCGCAGCTTTGTACTTCCAGGGTGAAAAGATTCCTAACACATAGAGTTTAAAAGGGTGAGGACACAGCCGATTTGACTTCTAGTGTGGGAGGTTTCAGTTCCTGAAGGCCTAGCTTCAAGGCAAAAGGATCATAACTTAAGAGCATGATGGAGCCAAGCTGCTCATTTTGTCGTCAGAAAGCTGGGCACAGAAAAGAGGAACAGAGAGGAGGAGGAGGCCAGGGACTGCAGGTACTCTCCAAGTCAACCCTAGGGTCCCTGAGGACACTCTCCCTGTGTGTCTTATTCATTCCCACAGGTCTATCAAGCCAATTGCATGCGCAAACAAAATTATCACTGTCATAGTTATTGTGACAATATCCAATCCTGTACAAAGAAAATTTTAACTACAAAATACAAAACTCAGACCAGGGATATAGCTCAGCAGTGTAAGGGTCTGTCCGGCAAGCACAAAGTCCTGTGTTCACTCCCCATACCAAAAACAAACAAACATAAAAACAAATGGAATTATGAGACTGAAATTATTTAAATTTAAGAGTATTATATAGGACATAGTGTTTTATCACTGTGAAAGGGAGTGGTTTCTAGAAGAGAATGAATGAGACATTTTCATGTTTATTTTATTATTTCTAATTGAAAATGAAGTGGGTTGTTAGTGACATTATGTGTACTATAAAACCCATATTACCTGATGGTAGTGAAATATTGTGTTCCTTTTATTGGAATGCAAGTAAATATAGCAAAACTTCCCTTCCAATAAAAGGAACAAAATATTTAAACTGATTGTATAATTAACAAAATATTTAAAATCCTCTCATTTGCCAAGTTATGATCTTTCATTCAACTGAGCAGTTGTGAATGGATCTGAAGAATTTTCTTTTACTACAAAGTCAGCAAGCTGTTATCATATATAACATATAACCTCTGCCTCATGAAACAATCATGCTTTTATTTATACTACTATAAAATATTAAGAAGAAAGTTAGGGTATGAGAGTCAGTGTTACCTGACCATTGCATTTCTAAACTAGAAGTTTACAGAGGTTTATCACATCCGACCCTAACTTATGTAATATTTATTTAAGATACACATATATTTTTTAGAGACAGTAATGAATTTTCCCCCCAAGTAAGGAAACTCAATGGAAAGAATACTAAGACACCTCACATGAATATATTTATAATCATGTATATATATATGTATATATATATATATATGTTAAACATTTATGCATATATCTTAATACTTAAAAAGATATACTTACATCTGAAAAAAGTAGATATGTATATTTAACTAAGTGTATCCTACATTCCCTACACTGAGCTAAAGGTAGGATAAACATTTAATTTATTCATCACATATGGGCACTTTTGAGACTGAAAAGAATACTGTTGACAGTTATGCTGCCAGAAACTCTCCTGGCCAAAATACAGCATATGGCTTGCACTTCAAGGGCTTTGATTTAATGATAGTACCTGCAAACCCTAAATTCACCCTTGTCTCACAAATGAGTGGAAGACTTACAGCTTCCGAGTATGTATTTTTGTTAGCTTAGGTAAAGAGTGTGTGTCTGTAAGCTGAGTTATTTTACATAAGCACTGAGCACAATTGCCTGGCAAACACCAGCCAGGGCTTAATTAGAGGCAAACATCAAATTGAAACTTCAGTTCATCTCACTCAAAAGCATTACCATACTCATAGAATTTTAAAAATGATCACCATACATTATTTTACCATTTTCTAGAATTGGAACATTCACTATACCAGAAGTCCCTGTCTTAGAAAAATATGCCATTAAATGCATATAATGGGCCAGGGAGATAGCTCAGTGGAATAAGTGTTTGCCTGGTAAGCACAGGGTCCTGAGTTTAATCCCTGGTACCACAAAAAAAAAAAAAAAACCTACATATAACATGTTTTCTGTTTACCTTTTACTCCCTACAAATAAACAATGAAATAGATCTCAGTCTGATCCTACAAATTATTTACTGTAACTTCTCAGCTGCAGCAGTGAAATTCTTAGTTTTTAATATAACACCACTGATTGCAATCTGTGCATAATTGGACTATAGTTTGTTTTATTTACCATAAAATGTATAATTATTATGCATTTAAAAATTAGGAGACTGCACCTATATTAAGAATTAAGACTGGGCGTGTTGGCACACAGCAGTAATCTCAGTGCTGGGAAGACTGAAAACAAGAGGATCACTTTGACTCCCAGATGTCCACTGAGACCCTGTACCAAATAAATAAAAGATAAATAAATAAATAAAATTTAATGAACTTTTTGTAGCAATGTACTTGCTTTAACTTTAAAAAATATGGATTTAGCATTTACTGTAAGGACTATATTAATCAAAATACTAATTTTACAAATTTTAACAAAATAGCAACTCTATTCACTTTTAAAAGTAGCTCATTAACATATTAAATGGTCTAACAAGATACATTTCAGAAATATTTGCATTTCAGTTACAAATTTACTTTATTACATATTGTGTGTCACCTGATATCAAGGAGTATACATATTCAATGCAAGGAAATAATGTATGTTTATAAAAATACAGTTTTATGTATCCTTTTTACATGCTATAGTCTCCAGGGACAGCAAGTATATGGTGCAAATATATCCATGAACAATATTAATTTATCTGTTTAAAATGAATAATATGAATATGGAAAATTCTGCCATTTATAAATAATAACATTTCAGACAAAGGGATGTACACAGTGTACTTTTTCTGAACTTCTAAATGAACTTATTGAAATAAAAATATATATGTTTAAATGAATTGCCAAAATTGATCTGCCCTTTTTTTTTTTTTTTTTTTTTTTAGTATTATTGCCGGCTCAGCCTGCCCTGGGAGTGGTGCTAGTGTAGCATGTGGTGCTGGAGATTGAACCTCGGTCCATACAGTTGCCTGAGTTTCTCTAAGCAGGTGGTTTACACCACTGAGCCATCTTGCTGGCCCTGATCTGTCATTCAGAATCCTTGCAATATGAGTTTCTTGAATGGTGTGTGGGGAGTCAAATCCGTTGCACTATTTCTAAATTATAAAACAATGCTATCAACTGATTATTCCCTCTTAATTTAAGGTTGGGCTGGAGAGTTGAAATCCTCCTATCTTTCATACTTTGAGAAATGCAAGTCATTGTTAAAGGACATCCACCAGCAAACTGATAACAGCAATATTATAGGATAAAGGATAACGCTGGGGTTCTGGGTCCCTTATTGTTTGTGCCTCCGAATCACAGTGGTGTTATCTGAGCCAGCCAGAGATTCCTCTGCTCATGCAAAGAAATACAACTAGTAGGCTGAGTTTGGTGCAATTCTGGGCCTAGGAAGGATATATTATCACTTCCAATTTATGTAGCTAAATTTGCTTTATCCATGGTCCCTGGAAAGTGTTAACCTTTAGCTTGTACAGAGGGTAGTCTATATCTTATAGAAAATATCAACAAATCATTAAAATTGAGAGGAGTAGAGAAATAAGGATTGTGTAAAAGGCATTAATTGTTCGGATTAACTTGGTTTTGGGGAGTATAATTTTAATTGTAAGAAATTTAATAGTAATTAGAAGTGTTCACACATTATACTATAATGAATAGATAATGTACAGAAGGAATACTTAAATTATAGAAGTGAATAGGAAATAGCAACATAAAATCTTAATCAAAAATTTATACCAGGAATATTCAAGAAAAAAATGAACAAGTCAATTATTATAAAGTTGCAGTTAGAAGCAGTAATTGACTTTTTCCTGTATTTTTCTTAAATTTAATGAATTTTTATTTCAAAGGAAATATAAACATAGTAGAAACTAAGATATATATAAATAAAACTAAAAAATAAAAACAAAGTATTATATTCATATTACCTAGAAATACCATTTAGTATTGTATTTTATGTTCTTGATCTATATATATACAGGCACACACACACATGCACACACACACACACACACACACACACATATGAATGTATTTTACTCACATTGATATCTTTATTTTGTAATCTAATCTTGCCAATTTAAGATCCATGTCTTCTATGAAATCAAATATTCATCTTGTCTGATACTAGGCACTTGCTTAGAGGGCTGAGCTATCACCTCTGCCCTCATCTTAACTGATACTAATGGATACTCAGACTTACTGAGTTATTCCAAAAGAGAGTATCACTTTTTTGCCCAAGTCAGAATCATTGTAGAATTAGATTTTTTTGTTTTTGTTTTTGTTTTGAGGGAAGAGTCTACAGGGCTTTCAGGGTTTCACTGATGGATCAGACTCGTAGTGATCCACCTATTTATAACCTCACAAGAGTTGGGATTATAGGCACATGCCTACATGCCCAGTCTCAACAGTCATCTCAGAGTGCACTGAGAATTGGGCCAGCATGACATGCTGGGAGATTGAACCTCAGAATTGAATTTCACATCCACTTGTCATATACAACTTTTGGGTGCAAAAATTATGAAAGTTGTAATTCTTTACTGATTCAGGTTGTGTCTCTACCATTCTTGCAGAGTGGTAAGAACATACAAGAACAAATACTTCAAAGCAACCACAGGAACATTTGTAGGAAACCTTCGAAAATAAGTGCTAACTAAAATTTCCAAAAATCTATTTTTAAATATTTTGTTTTGATTATCATTTAAATATTAATTAAATATTAACTTAATTTGAATATTTATTACATTATAATTAATCTTCATGTGAATAGAATTAAAAGATAAAAGGTCTTGTTCTATTCTATTGGAAGCTATCCTTTAAAAACAGTAAACAAAACCAAGATAGAGCATCTTTTAAATGTATAATGATATTGACATGGATATAAATTTTCATAAATTCATACTGCCTATTTTCTTACAAAATAAATAAGCAATAAAGATTTAGAGTTTGGTCTAAATAGATAGTTAATAGGATGTAGTACACTTTTCTCTGTGAGTCTATAAATTTTGCAAAATACAATGGGCTAAACAAACAAAAATATAAGCCTCTGTCATAGTGACTTTTTAGGAGTATATCTGGTACTTGAGCTGAAAGCAATGCTTCTGGTTGAAAATTTAAATATTTTCTCTAATACATATTTAACTGCCATACTCAAAATTCTGGTACCCTCTAAAGCACATTACAATGATGAGACTGTGTCATTACTGTAGTATAATGTTCTCAGCATTGACTTTTATATCCTATTTAGGAGAACTTAGATGAATTATAGTAACATTCTAGTATGCTTTAGTACTTGGAGCTGTCAGGAAACAACCTTTGTGATGCACTACTTTGTAGGTTTTTCTGCAGTTTCATATGACACTATTGCAGTCTTGATCCTTGAAGGACCTGGCTTCATTTGTAGAAATACTTCAAATAGATTTTTTAAGTCACCCTTTCGAATTTCCAGGTTTTGCTTAGAATTGGCTTGTGTCATTATTCTGTTCTATTTTTGAGCAAAAGTTTATTTTTAAAGTGCAAGTAATTTTTTTCCAAGAGAATGTAGCTATGCACAATAGGTTCTTCTAAAAATAGGAGCATATGATATAATATGCTGTATTA
The DNA here is from genome assembly GCA_004027025.1 of Myocastor coypus. NCBI lineage: Eukaryota > Metazoa > Chordata > Mammalia > Rodentia > Myocastoridae > Myocastor > Myocastor coypus. The sequence goes on from PVJA010001337.1 coordinate 69,474, forward strand.
TAATCAATGTGAGCACACACGAAATTCATTTTTTGTGTCACTCATAACTTCCTAGTCAAATAATTAAGTGATACATAAGTGTTTTGCTTTAGGTTATTTTCTGTGACAAGTGAAATAATATATTTCAGAAATTTAAGCAGTATAACTTTATAGTTACTGATTTACTGTAGAACGAGATAGTGAAAACCACAAATACAACTCTTCATGCAAAGAAAATTTATCTTAGAAAGTGATGTTTTAAAACTGCACAGTTTCTCTTGCCCCAGTGTTATTCTTTCCTGAGCTTAGCGTGCTCTGGATGGTAATGGTTTTCTTATTGTACCCTTGTTCTTGACAGACATGTGAGTCACATGTTTCTAGATTACATGGGGTCATGTCAATAGATATCTGGCAATGTCCAGAAACACTGTCATGACCACAGCATGAGTGTATGCCTGAGGTCTACTGACAGGAGCCAGGGATGCTGCTAAGCCTCCCACAGTGGACGCTACAGTCCTACCACTAACTCGTGTCTGGCCCGTATTGTCAATAGTGCCACCATTGAGAAAGTCTGGTGTAGAGAAAATGCTGAAATAGAATGACATATCCAAGAAATTTTATTAAAATGCATTTTCCTTTATTAATGGCTAAGAGCCAAATGAAAATAATTTACAACATTCACATTCCAGCTCCTTAGCATATGTTTTAATTTCGGTTGCCAATGTTTACAGTTTTCATCAAATGGCATGCTGGGACTGCTCATCCATCTATTTGTGGTGTATTCATTAAAGGGAACTAGAAGCTGCTGTTTTGCCCCAAGCAAGGTTTTTTCCCGCCCTACTGACTACTGACCTTCCATGTGCATGTCCTATAAACGACTAACTTTGTGAAACGTGTATCATGTCCTGAACAGTTGGTCTTTTTCTTCTTTTGTCTTTTCTCCCTTCATACTTTTGTTTTTTTCATTCTGGTTGGCAGAACTCCCCTGATTGCTGCTGGAGTCATTGGCGGGCTCTTCATCCTGGTCATAGTAGGCCTGACATTTGCAGTTTATGTTAGAAGGAAGAGCATCAAAAAGAAACGAGCCTTGAGGCGATTCCTAGAAACAGAGGTGAGTGGTTTGTTGCTTTTTTAACACACTTGTTTAGAGATTTTCGTTATGTTTGCGATTTAATTGATGCTTAGTTTTCTAATACAAATGAAAATTCTGTTCAATTTCTCAATCAGTTTGGCTTTAAAAAACTTATACAAAATAATAGGCAGAATACATAGTGAAGGAAATCAAGGTAAATTTATACTTTAGAGAGAGTAGGGTGGAACTTACTATATTGGGGGAAGGGTCTGGATATTTTTCTCCAGTGGAAATTTCCATTAGGAAATTCTGATCTCAGTAGCAGCTGAGCTGGGTAGAGGATATCTCAGTGGTAAAAGTAGCAACCCATAAGAAAAAGACAAAAAAATTTCTGGTTCAAAATATAACTAGATAGACAAGCAATATGCACTCTAATTATGATCATTAAATCAATAGCCAATAATCTCATTATGTAAGCCCTGAAAGACCAAGCTCACAGAATGAAGCTGTGAATAGCACAGAACTAACGTGATGCAAGAGAAGCATTTAATATAATATATGATAGTCGTTATTGAGCATGTAAATTACACATCAATTATTTTAATTCATTGGACATTGCCACACTGATCACATGGACTGTTTTCCTCATAGAGCATACAAAAAAAAAAAAAAAAAAAAAAACTAGAAAAGACTTTACAGTACCAGGTCCTTGGGGCTGGGGAGATAGCTCCGTGGCACAAGTGCCTGCCTGGCAAGTGCAGGGTCGTGAGTTTGAAGCCCGGTCCCCCCAAAATAAATAAAATAATAAAAACATGACAGTGCCAGGCCCTTCACAACTCTCAGCCTATCTCACTCCCTGGCATGAGCATCTGTGCCACCCTGAACAACTGAGAACAACTTGGATATGAAAATTAGACTACCTGAGTTTTGTATTCTCTTAACAGTGTGGCAGGAACCTGGAATCCTCTTCCCACTAGCAGAAATGGGAAGATTCTTTCATAAATTTTACAGGCTAATAATGACTTAGATGTGAAACTCTTTTCCCCTGGAATTTGAAACTATGTAGAAGAACCATTGGGAAGCACCAGGAAATGACTTTGCAACCACATGAAGGAATGGACATTTTAAGAACAGAGTTCTCTGAATTTGAATGTGAAGTCTACTAAACACACTTCTTCACACACACACACACACACACACACACACACAGAATAAAATGCATGCATAAGAAGACACCATAGGGCTGGGGTGATAGCTCAGTAGAAGAAGTACCTGCCTGGCAAGTTCAGGGTCCTGAGTTCACTCACTGTGTAGCTCAGGTTTGTCTCAAACTCACAGTGATCCTCCTGCCTCAGCTGTCAAATGCTAGAGTTGCTGACATGTACCACGATGCCCAGCCCACACTAGAAATTCTTAAGGGAAACAATTTAGATCCATACATACTAACGATAGAAGTCTACATCAAGCTACAATTTTTTGAAAAGCCTGATACAGTGTTGGAATACATTTACAACTGAAATAATTTCCCAGAAAAATTTTACTTCACATTGATTTAATTCTGTTATTTGCACAAAAGTACAAAAAATACTTTTGCAGAGGACATGTATTGAGATGCTAGTGTGATGTATTAGTAAATTATCTGATTAAAATCACTTCTGTAGGACATGATTGTCCCCTTGAAGAGTGACGTACTGCATGCCTATAAGATGCCTGATACATGAACCAGAATTTTCACCTATATTATCTCACATCCTCCTTTCTCGGCCCTCAAATGTGATGACCACTACACCTATTTCTCAGATGGGAAATGAGGGGGCCCAGAGGGATGAATTGCTTGCTTTCTAGCCCTGTGAGTCAGAGTGCTGTTCCTCCTGGCTTTAACTCAGTCCTCTTTTAACTATATCATCACTTGCATGTGAAGTGAAATAAACTTTTTTTTCCTCTTTTTTCTTTTCTTTCTGTCTTTTTAAGTTATGGCATTCAGATTCACAGAGAAAAATATGTTTGTAGAAATTGAAAAATAAGGCCCAGCAAGGTAGCTCAGCGGTCTAAAATGGCTGCCTAGGCAAGCTTAGGAAACCACAGGGACTGTGGTTCAGTCCTGGCACCATTTACCATGCCAGCCACAGCTCCAAGGAAGGAAATGCACCAGGGCATTGCTATTTAAACAGGGTTGTAAATCCATTATCAAACCAAGGTACCACAATAATGCAAAATTTCAGATATACCCCACACCTACGGAGCCACTATCTATACTGTGAGAAAAACCCCAGGCATTTCATAGGGTCAGGTAAGTTTTAGTAATTCTGTCTTGAGGGCTTGGTGCTAGCTAAATGCTTTTTCCCTTTTCTTCACGGAGAAAGTAGCATTTCTAATTTTTTAAATCATCTTGTCTCTAGTGTAGCACATCTCAAGGTAGGGTGTATTTGTTATTTGAATTCACCCAGGAAAGAAATCAGAAAATGGAAAAGATAGTGTCTGAAGGAATGGCAAAAGGTGTGTCTATGATGACCATTGGATCATATTAAAGATGCTGTTCAAAAGACACTATGTGTGTGTTTTTGCACATATGAAAATGAGGGGGAAAGAGGGACAAAGGCAGAGCATGAGCACGCTGATTCTTGCAGAACCAGGTGCATAAACTTGCCTGATTGTTTTGCAGTTGGTGGAGCCCTTAACTCCTAGTGGTACAGCACCCAACCAAGCTCAACTTCGGATTCTGAAAGAAACTGAACTAAAGAGGATAAAGGTCCTTGGCTCAGGTGCCTTTGGAACAGTTTATAAAGTAAGTAACACACACACACACACAGAGTCAGTTACTTAAGTTTTGCTTCTGGCTTTTCAGAAACAATAACAGACACAGTAATTATTTTAGCCAATCTGGTTTTCCCTTATCATTCAGACAGGACCTTTATGTTACTGAAAAGTTGCTACACAAATGAATTCATTAATTTTTATTGAACAAGTTCGCTGGGATAAATAGTCTTCAGAGCCGACAGGAAATGCTGGTATGAAGACAAGTATATATAGTTCTTTCTCTCAGGGCCCTTGGAGCTCCTTTCACTATTGTTCTCCCTTCAACAAATTTCCATTTCTCTCCAACATACCTGAGCAGCCTGTTTCTCTTTGTGCTACTTGGAGCACCCCCACCGTGAAATCCCACACATGTTTGGGCCACATATTGTGATTTCTTGCTCCTCATTCTTTCTTCTTTTTTATCCACAAGAATATTTCAAAGAACTCTGACTCTTTACAGCCCTTTGAGTAAGCTGATGTGTTAACAGCCTAGAAATATTTTTGCAGACATTTGGCTGTCTTTCTACTCATATGATTTATCAGTTAATGCTCATTGTTTTGATGTTCTTGCCATTATGTGCAAACTAAAAATTAACTTTATATGAGACATTTAGGCCTCACAAGAAGAAAAAATGTTATGAATTTTCAGTAAGAGATATTTTTTGAAAAGGAAAGCTCCGATGATGATGGCTGTTGACTGTTTACTTATTTAGCTTACTTTCAAAACCAGTCTATAGGCCAGGCCCAAGGTTAATTATGGTGATATTTATTTATTTATTTATTTATTTATTTATTTTTGTCTTTTTGAGACAGGGTCTCGCTATGCAGTTCAGGCTGGCCTTGGGCTCACTTTTGTAGCCCAGGCTGGTCTCGAACTCGCATCGATCCTCCTGCCTCAGCCTCCCGAGTGCTGGGATTACAGGCGTGTGCCACCATGCCCGGCATGGTGATATTTATTTTGATGGTGAATAATAAGAATGAGAAATCCTACTGCCCATCTTTTTTTATAACATCCTTTACTACAGTTCTGGAAATTTATTTTCAGTAAATTGGGATAAATACAGTCTTGCGAGAAGGCAAGAAATGTAGTACAAGGAATATGATTAACTGGAGGGTTTTGTTCTATGGCATAGGACAAATCCTCAAAAAGATATTAGAGTTTCCTTTTCTTATGAAACATTAATAAAATTTAGTGCAAGACAAATGTATGTGTTTATGGATAAGAGAGACAAAGATAAATGGCCAGTTTTAAATGTATTATAACTAACTCATTTTTAAAATAACTTATTTTTAGATTGTTTCTAAATTACAGTCAAATATATATATATACTATTCTTAAGTGATATGCCCTGTAACTAAATTTCATTTAAATCAAGGAGACTCTTTAATTCAAGAGCAAATATTATTTAGTGATATCAGAAGGGAAAATACTAGCATTTAGAAATATAACGTTATTGATATTTCTACTAAAAGAAACATTTTTTTTAATTTTTTAATGAGTATTTTATTTTTATTTAAATTACATAAAATAAGGCTTTTATAAAATTCTAAGTTTGGTTGAATTTTATACCTGGAATGTATATGGCTTGTCATAAGTTTCAATGAATATATCAATGTACAGTATATAAGATATGCTGTATTAAAGTATAAAAAAATTCTTAACCACAGAAAAGTAAACTGTTGGTAAATTATTTTGTTAGATTTTTTCCTTCCAAATAGAGACATGTTGTGCTATATATTATGAAAAACAATTTGATAGTAGTGTATATTTGAATTTTTATCTGGTCAGATCTGGAAAATACTTGCTATGTATTTTTTCCAAAGCAGGAGAAGTTAATTCTCACTGACTTCATATTCTTATCTTAAAGTATATTTAGGAATATTTTAATATTGATGTGATATCTTTATAGAGTAACTCTCTATGGCTATTTTACTGAATGCTACCTAGTGTGCTTTCCACCCTAGATATCCACAATGACAAAATGTAGACCTATTGATATTGGGCTCACATTGTTTTTACCCATCTAAATTTTGTAAAATTTTATAGCACCAAATGCTCAGAATATTATTTTGCATCTGACACATACATTTATTTATTGGTTCTAAACACAAAAATGTAACCTTAAATTTACCTCCTGAAGGTGAAAATATTTTTCCTTTATTAACTGAGACAGGAGGTAGTGAAAACCGGCCAAACAGAAGAAAAGATCCACTTTGGAGCTCATTTTCTCGGCGAGATCCCCATTGTGGTTAAACATTAACCCCAGTCTAGAGTATTCAGGTCTAAACACTTTTGGAGAAAGAAATCAGGTGGTTCAGTTATGCCGAGCAAGCCTCCTGGCATGCAGGTGACTGAGTTCTACACACTTTCCATGTCATGGACCGTGCAGTTCTCCTATACATCCCTCACCCCCTGTGCGGGATGTTGCATAGTTCTTCCAAAGGCCAGAAAAGATCAGAGACTCCCCTGCATCATCCCTGGGCAGAGCTGTTGCATTCCTTGGCAAGGGTAACTCTTCAGGCCAACCCCTCAGTCCTTCTCCAAACCCTAGTGCTCAAACCCTCGACACCAAAATGCCCAATGGGGAGCTCTCCTCATCAGCCAGCTTGACAGGCACACCCTGGTTGCTGCTGATCAGGGGAGTTTTGCTCTGGTCTTTGTTCAGACACAGGAAACTCAGACTGGTCACATCAGTATTTTGAACAATTGTATTTATCTTTTCATATTGCTACAACTGTGGCTAGCATACACATATTATGTTTTACTGTGGATGAGCAAAGGGAAAAACGTTAATTCTTTTGTTTTAAAATGATCAATACCAGCTGATAAGAAAATGAAATATAGATGATCTATTCTGCGATAAAAGTCCATTTTTGTCTTTCTTTCATGTTAATGTTAAAACTGTCTTAAGAAGCTGGGAGTGGTGATGCATGCCTATAATCCCAGAACTTGGGAGGCTGAGGCAGGAGGTCCAGTGCAAGCTGCAGATCAGCCTGGGCTATAAAAGCAAGCTCAAGTCCAACCTGAAGCACACAGTGAGACCCTGTCTAAAAAAAGATGGAAAAAAAAATAAAAAACACTGTCTTAAGAAGTCTTTGTTGATGTCGTCAGGATTAATAAATTACAATCTGAACCACCATCCACCCCCTCACACCCTCCCGCTTTATATGCTCTCCACCTTCTTTTGAGCAATATACTTTCTAAAATATATTTCTCTGTCCATCTTTGTATATCTTATCAAAAGTATTGTTCCCATTTAAGTATTTCAATTCATTTTACTCTGAAATGCTAATATTTAGTATAATGCTATTAAATATGAACTGTATTCTTATTCACTTTATTCTTTCCCAGTGCATAGATCCTGTGGCAATATTACAATTATATAGTGATAGAAAGAATTAATAACTGCCAACACAAATATCTTATGTAAATATTTTACTTCAGAGGTAATAAAAGTTTTCATATGCACACAAAATTTAATAATATATACAAGCTAATATGTGCTGACTATTCCCTGGTATGTGCCTTTTAAAAGTGACTCTACAATAATCACCTTGGAAAATTATTTCTTAAATCACTCTGAACTTGAAGAATGTAAGACTGTGCTTTAGTTTGAGAATAGATAATATTAAAGCTGAAAACAACTGCCAACATTACTTAGCCCATGCTTCTAAATTATAATTGAGATCAGAATTTTTAAAGTGTGATTACCTTTTCAACAGCTTGAAAAGTCCATGATATCATCCAAATGAGTTTTGATATCTTATTTCTATGCTTTCTTCATTATCTGTTTTTTTTCTCATGTACTCAAGTTGAAATCTGTATTAGTCCAATAGCCTTGAAAGCAGACTCCATATGTACTGTACATTACATAATGAAGTCAGACAATAAATATGTAGAACAACTTGTGACATATAATGAGTTCTAAATGTTGATTGAATGGAAAAATCTAGAACTTTTAAGGTAATTAATAGGTTGTGAGGTCAAATCAAGTTTTATTTCTGTTCTAAATGTTACATGTGTCTTGAGGTAGATTTCATGTGACTCACTTTCCCTGAAGGGTATCTGGGTTCCTGAGGGAGAAACAGTGAAGATTCCTGTGGCTATTAAGATTCTCAACGAGACGACCGGTCCCAAGGCCAACGTTGAGTTCATGGATGTGAGTACCTGCCTGCAGCATGGATATTTTTATCCATTACTGCACAGCCTTTTCTCAGAGTTGAAAGAATAAGAGTGAACACATGTTACAAATTTCTTCTCTGGAAATTGTGTAATTTATAAGTGAAATGTTTAAGACTACATACTATATGTTCATATCACCTCTGCTTCACAAATGATCTACCTAGGAACTACATTGGAACTTATGTTTGAAATATGAAGCTATTTAAATTCCTCAAAGTAGGTTATCTTCTGTGAATCAGGCATGTAATTTTTCATTGGTAAATAGAGCCAAATATATGTTAAGTGAAAGTAATATATAATTTGAACTGATAAATACATTGATCACTGTTTATATTGAATAATCAGGTGGCATGAATGGATTTTTTTTAAATTAGTGACACTGAAATGTGTAAAATGGCCTATGGGGTGATGATAATGGTAAGTCACTGATATTTAACAAAGTGCTTACAAATTGTTAAATTCTATGTAATAGCTAATACTTATGCAGTACTAGTTGATAAGCACTATTAGCACTGTTATAAATAATTTACAAATAGCTATTCATCTAATTCTGATAACTCAGCAGACCAGGCTAACTCAAGTTCACGGGTTAGGCAATGGCAGGCTTAGCCTCAGAGCTGGCGCCTGGCCTTCGCAGGCTCGGGAATGTTTTCTTCAGTAGTGCGGAGTTGCAAATCATGTGTTCTCTGTGGTGCTGAATTCTGATCTTTTTGGTGATAAAGCAGCCATAGGTAATTAAGACAAAACAAAATAAATGAAGGAACAAACTGGAATGTGAATGTGTTTGCTTTCGTTCCCATAAGGCCCCATTTTCACAAACAAAAGCATACCAGATTTGTTTTAAGGACCAGCTACTGCTTTCCGAAATTGTGTGTTTAGCTACGATGGTAAATTATGTTGAGGAACAGTGATTATGATTTAAAGAATCTATTGGGCTGCTTTACTTTGCTGTGGTTCCTATCTACTGGAAAATGAGATTAGTTTTTATAGTAAGTTGTTCTGCTGAATTGAAGCCTGAAACCTACCTCCGTCTGATCATTGCTAACTGAAATGTACTTTTTGTCAAGTTGAAGTTCAGGATGCAGAAGTCTATAGGTAAAATTTCCAAACTATGAAATAAAATGCAGTTCTATAGAATGAAGGTAGTTTATAAGGTCAGTCAGAACATTATGATTTCTCAGAAGAATGGAATAAAATTATGTATGTAGCATGCCATTAGTTTTTCATATTCAACACAAGATATTTTGCCAGGAATTCTAAGCAATGGCCATATACTTTCTTTCTCTCTCTATTTTTTTAAAAAAGTACTTATTTATAACAATAATTTTGATCTTCCAATGACTTTTAAATGAAAAAAAGATCCAAGTATATACACTTTTGTTTTTTACATGGATTGCTATACAATTTTACTAGCTTTTCTTTAAAGATGTTTTATAAGTTTTATAAGAGTTTAGCCTCTTCCCTTGAATAACATCACTACCAATAATAATAATGAGCACCTTTTATAAGGCAATTTTTAGCTTAAATTTTTATTGCTAATTGCATGATAGAGCTGCTAATCAGCTGATACAAGCTAGTTGGTCTAAACAGTGGATTCTGTGCATTCTTACTTGTGAAATAGTTAACATCATCCTGGTTGCTTATCTGCTATGCCTGTCTAATAGCTATAGTGCCCAGTAAGTACATAATAATTTTTTCGGCAGGTCTCAGAAGATGCTGACACTCCTGACAGTTACACATCTTGGCTCATGTACTTGAATTTAAAACTGAGGTCTTTTGTAGTGAAGCCTCAAATATTCTGTTTGATTTGATAGTAGCTATAAATATGTGTAGAGAAGTTTCAAAGAAAGTAGACATTATGAAGAAAAATTAAATACTAAGTGAAATACCATAGGTTAATATATGAATCAGATAAATAAAATAATCTTCCTCAACCTAGGCTGCAGCCAAAGCTGAAATTCACAAGAATGCTAATCATCTTTCCTTGAGCCCTGGACAGCCATTTTTGTCAGATTTCCATGGAAACAGACTGGCAAAAGGGGGTTAAGAGGCTACAAAATAATCACCTGAAAGGCAGCTCTAAACACCAAATCATGATTTTTGAATGATTATTTGAAAGCTACCAATCCCATCCTTTTTTCCCCCTCTTGATCCGAAGTCTATTTCCATGGAAACCAAAGTGGGGCTAGCACTTTGTAGCCTTCAATTTCTGCTGAATTTTAGATGAGTCTCTGATTGAGCCAGGAAAGGACTCATTTTCCTAGGTGGTGGGTAGATTGGTTATCAACAGACTTCCCTCCAAGTCCCACTTCTTAATACTAAAAATTAAAGAAAGTATTTTGTCTATGTATCTCCTATTTGTGAATAGCTGCCTGAAAGTTGAAAGATGGGTGAACTGCTATTGTAAGAATTTAGAAAAGTGCCAGTCAGGAACTCTTCCTGCTATATTGGTTATTCCTTTTAACACTTGGTACAGAGAGCTGCAAAATGATGAAAGCAATTTAATAGTTGAATTGATGACAGATTAAGTCTTTTGTTCCACTGATTTAAATTACATGAAATCATACAAATACTTTCTGCATGTCCATGTTCAGCTCATTGTTTATGTGATGACATAGCACATGTCATCAGAGCTCTTTAAGTACACATGGAATCACAATAAGAAGTCTGAATAAGCTAAGTTATTTGTAATCTTAGCCTAAAGTTTAAGTTGACATTACAAATACTCAAGGATTAATAAAAAGAGTATATTGACATAGATCTCTTCCAGAAAGAGAGAAGCTACCCAAGAAACAAGTGTTTGACTCAGGTAACTTCATTTTGGAGGAGAAATTCTCATCAGTAAGGCAGACACAAGACAGAGCATCCAGTGCAACTAACTACTGTTATGAGCAACTGACTACTGGAGAGATGCTGGTAGCCAGTGTAGGACATACTCGGGGTTTCTTCCTTAACAGTGTAGGGAGCTGTGGTCCTCACACCAGCTTCTGTCTGCCATTTGAGGCGAGCTGGAAAAGAGGGACCCTTAGTACTCCTATGATCTGGATGCCAAGGGAGGAAAATGTACTGCAATGGTGACAGCGTGCCACAGGGCACAAAAGGGATGGGTACAGCATTAAACTGGTGCAAAGACATTTTTCAAAAAAGTAAGATTTTTCTCCAATTTTTTGGCCCGTCTCTTTTGTATACTAGTGTATATGCCTATTTGCTTGTGTGTGTGTGTGTGTTATAGAACATTTTGTAGAAGAAAAATAAAGCTTACAAAGGAAATAAGAATGGTATACCCTTATTGTTTATTCCCTTTGCATCTCTTCTAACTTTACATTTGAGGAGAATACATACATATATATATATATATATATATATATATATATATATATATATTCTCATTTATCCATCAAGTTCTGCTTCTGTGTCTAAGACATTAGATAAATCAGTTGCTAAATGAAGACTTGTATATAGTATGTGCACTACAATATCCAGAACAACAAAATTATATACACATAACTATATGTATATATAATAATATATTAATATATACAATTATATATTACATAATATATATACACAAGTATACATATATCTCTGTCATATACATACATATGCCAGAGATATACTGTGCACTGTAGTAAATGTCACAAATGAAACAGCTTAATAGTTAAAACTCATCATCCTGATCTATATTTCTGTTGATTCTGAAGGCCAAAGGAGAGGACTTCTCTGTTTTCTGAGAATTTTTAAAATAGACAAAAAGTAAATAAGGAGCAGTTTGTATGCTATCAGATGCTATCCTAAAAGCATGTTCTATCAAATGCCATACTAAAAGGAAGAGGAGAATTTTCGGTCACAGGGCTGTTACTCAGTTCACTTGACTACAGCTAATGGATTCATAATGACAGTGCTAACACACAGTGGGTGAATAGCCAGTACGTTCTTCTTCTCATAAAGGAAGATCACAATGAATAACATTAAGAATATGACCCTAAAAGTCCACCCTTCTAAGAACACCTGCACTTACACACACTCCTGGCTCTTATTTCAATGACACAGTTACATTGGGAAAATGCAAGTTTTTTTTTTTTTTTTTTTTTTTAAATCCACTCAGTGGTTAAGAACACATACCTGAACAATGATATTATTGAGCAAGATTCCTAGAGCAAGAAAAGACATTTAGTAAAATCACACAGTATCTTAGGGTTTCTGACATGTCACAACTCAAAATTTTTCTCCCTGAAATTGAAGACTATTATCATCTGACATAGTTTTTCAATATCTTGCTTAAATATTACAACATGTTACAAAATAATCTGTGGCAAAAGAAATTTCTGTTATTGTCATAAATTCCAGGGACAGACAATGTTTGCTTTGTCCTTCTGTGAATCTGCTGGGTGTCAGTGTCGGGGTTCCCATGGCAAGTTTAGCACTGGTTCATGATAAGATAGTAGGTCCGTATGGATCCTACACCATTCAGCTTCACTTTGTAACTGCCAGTATTCCTGGTAAATAAAGAAGTTGTTTTTCTCTAGCTTCACCGTAAGAAATTTTATTTCTCTCTTACTACTGATAGGTTCCTAATTTTTATTATTTATGTATTTATTAAAAAATTGCATTTGCAGCCGGGTGTGGTGGCGCACTCCTGTAATCCCAGCACTTGGGAGGCTGAGGCAGGAGGATCAGTGTGAGTTCAAGACCAGCCTGGCTACAAAAGTGAGCTCAAGGCCAGCCTCAACTGCATAGCAAGACCCTGTCTCAAAAAAAAAAAAAAAAAAAAAATTGCATTTGGTTGTTATAGGGTCTTACAACAGCTCCTACTCATGGTGATTTCCTTGCTTTTAGCCTCTGCAGCACTGGGATTACAGGTATGGGCTACTATGCGCAGACTAGGGATGGTTCAGTGTGCCCTGAGAGCAGGGCTGGCACAGCAGGTAGCGCTCAGATTGAACCTCGTTCCTATGCTTGCCTGTGCTTAAATAAGCAGGAGCTTTAGTCCGCTGAGCTATCTTACTGGCTCCCTATTTTGCTATTTTTTAAATCAAAGTTCACGGGCTGGTGCTTATGATTTTTTTCTTCTCTGCATTGCCTTTACAATACTATCTTAATGAGAGTTGCTTCAGTGCTGATGTATACCACATTAATGGGGTGATGTAAATATGATGTACTAGCAGTTTATATTTTTTCACACTAAAACAGACTTCCAAATTGATTTGAACAGCTGCTTTATTCCATAATGTTGTCACATTTCAAAGATTCCTGTGTTTGGATTCATACAGTCAACTGTAATTCCTGCCTAAATCCTATTTACAACTAATTGGGGATATTTAAAAATTCATGTCACACTAATAGTAACTTTTTAAAAATAAAAATCATGTGCTTGAATCCCAATATATCATTTGCCCTTACAGGTTTTGTTCAGTTCCATGAATTAATGCACTCTTTAAAGTGTGAATAAATTCAGTATTCTTTCTTTTATTTTTTAAGACCTATTACTTGTTACAACTCTAATACTATTAGCACAGTCTTCAAAAGTTGGCTCAACCTCTTTTCTTTAAAGAAGGTTATAAGTAAAACAATTTTAAATAGTTATACAGAGTGCACTGGTTTCTAATAGTAAAAGGTTACATTCACAAAGAGAAACTAGAAACTTCATTAGAAACAGCACTTAAGAATCTTAAGAGATTTATCTCTACTAAAACAAGAGATGAAGAAAGGAGAAAGCAAAGAAGGAAAAAGAGATGAAGTGAAGGAAAAGAAACAAAGATGAAAGATTAGAGAGGAAAGGAAGGGAAGGGAGGAGGAAACAGAAATTTCCCAGTAAGTGGAGTAAGTAATTTTTGTTACAGTTCCTTTTGTGAAGTCTTTTTTTTATGTCTCGTTAGTTGCATAGAAAAATTGTCAGCAGGAACAGTGTCTCTGAGGCAGTAGCAATGAACACAGATTGCTTCACGTTTTCCCTTCAGTTCGTTTCCATTGCACTCAATTTTCCTTGGGTCTCAGTAACCCCTGGCTGCCACCTTCCCTACAATGCTCCACAGCCAATTTAAACTCTTGGCTTATTACCGTGATCATACTCTCAAAACATCTTCTGCTTTCCTTCTTCCCAAAACCACACTGGAAGTAAAGGATCCTAAAAACAGTGACACTTGTCAGCACCATGTCCAGTCCTCAGTCCTCTTGCTGGCATACGTGTAACCCTAAATTATCCCCCTAGAGTATCGTATTCCATCTCCAGGCTCCTTCAGGCATCTGCCTGCCTCCCTGTCCTCAGTGTGGACACACTGAAATCCCAGGGCAACTCAAGGTTAAGACTCCCAGAACAGCCTCCTTCATCCTCTCTTCTGTCATTGGTTTTACCTGTCAAAATGATTAGTGTCTGAAGCTACTGTATTTCTCCATCAAAAATTTGGAATTCCTCCTTAAATCACGACCTCTCAAACCATACCCTTACGATTCAAGAGCAAATATTGGATTCCACACCAAAAGTTAATTTGGATAACATCCTCTTCTTTCTGTATTCCACAGCCATTACTTTAATCCAAACCATTGCCTTTTTCAGCCTGAATTACGAGAATAACTTAATCACCCTACTCTTTAACACAAAGCTAAAATTCTGTCATTCCTCTGCCTAGAATCATCACTGAAGTAGAATACCAGAGGCTTGGCTTGCAGAGCTCTTGATTATTTTTACAGGCATCTTTCTCTCCACTGTCTCTCCAGTCCCCAGTGTAGGGCACACCCTCTGCTTGAGCATTTAGGCCCCCATGATAGCTAGTGACACCCTAGTAATTCTTACCATCTTCTCAGCACATACCACACTGCACAGAGTATTTTCCTAGTTCTTTTGTAATGTATTTTAGTATATGGTCTCACTACACAGATCAGATTCGTAGTAGTCCTCCTGTTTTCAGCCTTCCAAGCACTGAGACCACAGTCACACACCACCACACCCAGTCTCAATCTCTGTCTCAGTGTGCCCTGGTGGCAGGGTCAGCTTGGCACTTCCCTGATTTCTTAGTCTTACTTATAAACTGATAGTTCTTGGATTTTTTTTATATCATTTGCCACAATAAACTACTGTATATTCATTTTAATTGTCTGAGTCTTGTTGCAGAATCCCATTGTCTATTCCTAGAGTATAAGATCTTAGGTGACGGTGACTACTTCTGTTTACTATACCTCTGCATATCTGATAGGAAGCACAGAGCAGATTCATTGTTAGAAAATACAATCACTGAGCAGTTAAGTAGTTAAATGGTTTGCTGTGTTTGTGTATTTGTGTGTGTGTGCGTGTGTGTGTGTGCGTTAAACACTTTTTTTTTCTTTAAGCCCTCTCTATTTAAATATCAATAATTTCTTCAACAGTTTCATCTTTGGGATATTTCCCTTAGATATTTCATATTGTTCACCTTTGATTTGTTTTTACAAATTAAACTTAATAGGTGCCTTGAATCCAGAGCTTTGAGCGGACCACTGTGCCTTTTGACGTGGCCTTAGTCAGCTTATCTTCCGCAGGATCTAGAGCAGGGGATGCCTTGGAAGCCTTGCCTTATATACACAGGAGACCAGAGAGCTGTCCTTCTTCCCACTTGGAGGGAGCACGGGCTATGGAGAATTTATGAGATGCTTCCTGAAGATGTTTCCAAGATCTGGGCGGGTCATAATAGGTTCTATTTTTAGGATTTTAATCCCAAATTCCTGGGAATGGTTTGTAGTAACTGTATAGTGTTTGCTGCTCCTGAGGAAAGTTGGTCGAGTCTCCTCTCTCCTTTGCCCCTGCCCATTTCTCCTGTGCCAGCAGCAGTACAGATGTAAGAGTAGCATCTCATGGAAAACAGTGAAAGGAGCTGATTTTGTCATAGACTCTGATTGCATCAAATCCTGAAAGGAAGTTAATTACAGTAGCTACAGATCATGAGTAACAGTAAACTGTTACTCAATAGATTTCTTAAAACCGTAGTTTGATTGATTTTGCACAGGATCTCACTATGCAGCTCAGACTCCCAGTGCTCCTTCTGTCCCAGCCTTCCCTGCATTGGGGTTACGGGTGTGCACCAGCACACCTGGTTTCTGGGGCCTCATGGCACATCAGAAGACCCGGGGCTGCACAGAATGCGAAACCAGGGATTATACGTGGGACCTTGCACCTGCTGGGCAGGCGCTTTGACTTGTGAGCTATCTTGCAAAGCCCAAAATCTTAGTTTTATTTTATTTTATTTATTTATTTTTTAAATTTCTTTATTTATTTTCTTGTTTCAGAACCTTTATTTGTTTATTCACTCATTCTTATGGCTGGCTCAGCCCACCCCAAGGGCAGGGCTGGCGCAGCATGTGGTGCCGGGGATCGAACGCGGTCCCTGAAGCTGCCCAAGCTTTCCCAAGCAGGCGCTTTAAACCACTGAGCCATCCCGCCGGGCCTGAAAATCTTAGTTTTAAATATTGTCTTAACTGAAGAGTTTGAAACAAGGAAAAGTACTTCACCAGTCTTGCCTTCCAACGGGCTTGCTCACTCTCTTGAAGAACTTGAAAGAGAATATCTGAATCTCAAACAGCTTGCTCTCTGTAAGGCCCCACCTTAGCTCCTTGAGCTGTCTGTCCTCATCTGCCTCTGCAGAACACTACTTGAAATTGTATAAATGGAAGGAGGCTTCCCCAGACTACTTCCATGTTTAAATTTACCGAGTGGAAAGCAAGATCTACTTAGTGCATAGCCTTCCATCTTGTAGATATTTTCCCATTTCATAAGCTCTATGATGTGGTGAATGTCACACACGATTAAAGATATTTTATATTTCCATGTAGAAGTGAAAGAGAATTAGACTGATCATATGCATTTTCTGATCTCATTCTGAGAAGAATTTGACCACTATGAGGATGTAGGAGTTTTACAGGTTCAAAGAAAAAGTGTTTATAATATTAAGGTTTTTTTCATAAAATATATGTAGAAAGTTTAGACCTAGTTGCCTAAGATCACAAAGTAGAATTTTTCAAAAATCAGTAAATAATATGAGACATAAGAATACTTGATATAGATAGTACTTTCATGATCTGTTTCTAAATTAAGGGATAAAAATATATTGTTTCTTCAGGACTAAGTGACCATACAAAACATCTTGTCTTATATGTCACAAAGTCATCACTCTTATTCATAGAGAAATAATTATCTCAGGAAACAAAGCATTGCTATTTGTAGGGGATACAAATATATATCTGAACATCCTGAACCTCTACATTTTGGAGTGAGTAAATATACAGATACAGATATAGACATGCATGCAATGAAAGAGATATGTAGATATATGTCTGTGATGTTTACATGAATGTTAAATATCTTCTTTTAACTCTTAAAAAGGTGACTCTGCCTATTTAATAGTAATAATCTGTAAGAACCATGTCATTATTGTTATTGGTAAAATTATTACAAAAATGACCACTTCATAGGTTGCCTTGAAATTCTATCGTGACACTTTTCAAAATGATCAAAAGAATTGAACTCATTGTAACTCACTTCAATGCTCTGTACTGTCCAGAAGTATGTTTACTTGTAGTATTTTCATTTTTTATATATTTAGTACAGACTGTCAAAAACCGAACAAGTTGGCAGCATAGTTTCTTTTGTTACATCAAAGGAATTTGAGAGCAGGAACTTTGTTACCGCCATCTTCCTATCATCACTGTCCTTAAGAAATATCTTTAGTTTAGGAAATATCTGAACTACTCACTTTAAAAATCACCTGGATGGCTAAGCATATTAATTTTTAAATTTTAACTTCACATTCTACAGTGACCAATAATCCTGGGCTACATGGGGAGTGATTTCCATCTAGATTAAACAAGGACTATATCATAAAGGCATGAATTGAGGTGCTGTTGCATTTGTATTAACATTCTTCCTTATACTGATAATTACCAGAACTACTATTTACAATGCAAAAGTGAACAATAATGGGGGTGGACAAAGTTTTAACTCAAAGACATATTAAACACAAGTACAGTAACTGCTCTAGTATATTTTCGATTGCATTCACCATGATCAATGGTTAATAGACATATTTCACAAATATTTTCTAGGATGTAAACATAATAAATTAAGGTCAAGACTATAATGCATCAATAAAGACTTTTAATACCATAAAAATGCCTACTAATCACCAGGGTTTTAAGAAAAATGTAGTTGACTCACTGTTCTCTTTCCGAGCTAGTGAGGGACGACAGAGCCTGTATCAGAAGGGAAAGCTCTTTGGCTCCAAAGTCTGAGGGCTTTTCCCTTTGTTTTCCCTCCCCCTTTTGACTACATTGTCTAAGCAAAACAAAATGGTCTAAGGGTTCCTACATGGCAGTGTGGTCATAGGCTTGCACTTCGAAGTGAATTTTGTCTCCTCAGATCCTAAAGCTGTCTGTTTCACTGATGAAATCAAGCTCTGCTGTGCAAGTGCTCTTGTTCCTCAAAGCCCTAGTTACTGACGGTACTTCACACTCTTCTCATTTGTTACTCCTCCTTAGGACACTTATGCTACTCGCTTTGACCCTTAGATTGGAAAATCAAGCTATGTATAACTTTCTTTCTTTTTTTAAAACAGAAGACAGAGAAGTCCTCTATTTATTTAAAAATAATACTGGGCATATGCTGCCTAAACTTTCAAGTTCATGATTTCGACTTTTCATGGAAAGATTGCTATAGAATACACGTTTCAACCTGTCAAAACAGTAACTAACATTTCATATGCTGTAGGAACACTTAGGCCTCTCCCTTCCCAGCAGGCATAGATATCAAGATCACTTTTTAAAACATTTCTAAGTGCTACTTCTGGTCCCAAGAAGTCATCTTTGGAGTGTCTGTTGCTTATTGTTTACAGATAGCCTGGCATAGTGTTTTTTAGGTAAGAGTGAGTGTTTCTTCATCTGAAAACTAAAAAGCTTAGCATTTTTGTTTTGCTTTTGTTTTGTTTTTCTTTGATGTTTAGCTCTAGTTTTATCCCAGTTTTGATCTACTTACAATTTTAACCTAACCTCGCTGAACTTAAATATTCCATTATCTGTTAGAAAATAATTAGAAGCTGGAAGCAGAAGTCTGCATGCATGCAGTTCCTTGGGAGTCCCTGAGCTCATTGAACCAAAGAGTCTGCCCGATAGTGGTCAGCTGACACTGGGCCAGCAGCTAGTAATAGCAGAAAATGCTGCTTAGCTAGGTGAGAAAGGTAACTTGGGAACATGAAGATGAAACTTTGGGGATTTATGCTTGGAGATAAATTTCCCTTTTTTATTTATTTCCTGGTAAGAAAATAGCCAAGGGAGCCAGTTATTCCCTTCCCCTTTTCTTTCTTTATTTTCTTTTGACAAAGTATAATTAAGATCTAAGGGCCCACTTGATTTCAGTTGTGGCCTACTCGCTATAATTTCCTTATATTCCCACAAAGCAGTTTGAGGGAATCAAGAATGTGGTTGGCGTAATGTGTACAGATAATGGGCAAATCTGACTGGTAAATTAAAAATTGTCAGCTCTAGCAAGGATGTGGAAAATTAACTGTAGGAGATGAACGCGCTGCATGAGAAGGGGGCAAGCACAAGGCGCTGAGTGTCATGTCAGAAACGGTGTAGTTTCCTCTTGTGATTATAACAGTAAGTTAAGGTCCTTTAAGATAAATTATTACATAATGTAGAAAACTTATTCATGTAAGAAACACATTACTTTTTTCTCCGTAGGCTATTTTATTATTGCGTAGAGAGGTGCTTGAAAATACAGTACGCTCTAAATTTTCATATATAATGTTAATGTTAAAAAGATAGTGAATTTTAATGCAACTGTGCTTTTTCTTTTAGATTCTGCTAAGTGTATGTGTGTGAAAGGTAATACTCTTTTGCTGTAGGTTTGTTAGTTTTTGCATTCCCAAGGCTGCAATGTCTTAGGGAAAACTGCAGTTCCATTCCCTCTAACCCTCCCCCTCCCCACGTACTGAGGAGTAAGTTCATTGTAAAGATATAAATTTGGAAGAAGAGATAAACTACATTTATTTATCTCTAACAGACTTTCACGAAATGCCTAAAACTTGCACAATCCCTTGCAAATCTGTATACACTGAGGATTATATAGTTACCTAGTTTGCCTTTCCCTTCCAAAAATAATGTTTCTCTAGGATGAAACCAGGAAAATAAAATGTGAGAGTAGAAGATCTAAATATGACTACCCATGTTGATTTTTGGGTCTTTGAAACTCTTCAGCAAAGCAAAATATACCGAAGTTATTTGACTTTCCATTTTACTTGGTTGTGTTTGTCTAATCAGTTATTTTTTTAGTTTCTCCCACCTTTATGTTAGATATATTGAAGTATCTGTATTTTCTCTTGTTCATATTGCTGAACTATGTAGGTTTTATGCAATGAAATACATGCATTATGACAAATAAAGTGATCTATTTTTAGTTTATTTTGTTCTCACTTTTAATTTTTCCTGGATAGAAAAAAGAAATGTATATTTGTCACCTAGTATGTTTTGTAATCTGCTTTAAAAAATAAACGGACACGTAAACATTTTCCTATAACATCTTACAGTCTGAATGTATAATATTAAAGTTTAAATATAGTTGTTGGACATAGGTACATTATTCCTTATTTTAAAATTTATATTTGTGTCAAATATATTTATGCAAAATTAATTAGATGTATTATGTTTTGAATATTATATTCCTATGTTATTTTAAGGGAAAACTTAATTTTGCTTTTAATATAATCAGTTTTGGGGCTTAATCTTTTGTGAATTTTCAGTTATAAATTTTTACTCCAAATATAACTTGACTTTTTTCCTCCTCTATTGAATTTATATATACAAAAATATTTCTAAAACATTTTGATGCTTTTACACGTGCATAATTTTTTCTCGTGGAGTGCCTCATATTTATCTTTTTACTTTTGAGGCCTGTACATAAAGCCATGTATGTTAGAGGTAAATTAGCTTCTCTGCTTAGTAATGTTATTGTCTTTGAAAACAATTGCCTAAAGAAAAACTTTGTTCCATTTTGAAACAATATTTAGTTCTCTCCCTTCTACACAATTATACTCTCTTATATCTACATGTATTTTTAGTAATGTGTTAACAGTAAATTAAAATCTTTGTACCTGACCATCAGCATGTGTAACTGTTAAGGAAATGCCATTTTTTCTAACAAATGGAAGTTAAACTATTTAGAAAGAGCGAGGATGTAATCCTAATAGCTGATTTTTCTCAGTGAAATACAGTAAGGAGTTTTCTTAATGAGATACATGTTTTTCTGTTGTTTTCTAGGTAAATAGAACTGTTATCACAGGTAATTCTTCCTGAACCTAGCAGTTCATCTAGTGGCTAGAAGATTTTACCACCATTTTGTCAAAAATTTCCTTAATTTAATAAATTCCTAGGTGGCTTCAAGAAGACTTTTCTTAGTGGGTAGTTCTACTTTTCCACTTACATATTTTCCACCTAAATATTTTAGTTAAAATTGTATATATACAATATATAAAACTGTTGGACCACCTAGGAGCGTCTTTGGAAAAACAAGACTGTGTTTCTTCATTTGATATAGGTACAGACACAATACCAAAGTAGACCAATGAGAATCTTTTTTTCTAAACTTTACCTTTTGTATTATGAATTTGTAGGC
The DNA here is from genome assembly GCA_004027025.1 of Myocastor coypus. NCBI lineage: Eukaryota > Metazoa > Chordata > Mammalia > Rodentia > Myocastoridae > Myocastor > Myocastor coypus. The sequence continues at coordinate 91,131 of PVJA010001337.1, forward strand.
TAACTCATAAGAGGCAGACAACAGTAAAGTGATACAAGTCTCCATGGATACTTAGGTCCTTTGATTTCCTGGTGGTGGACATCCGCAGTTATAGCTATGATCCTACTATATGAATTCCATCTGGCCTTTTTTATTTGCTTGTATTTGGAAACCTCTTATAGAAATTTACCACAATTGGGGATTTTGGTTTAGAAGACAGTCCAGATTTTACAAGCAGTGAGCCCAGGCACTCTGCCCGTTTGATCTCTTTTCATGAGAAGCAAAATAAAAGTAAATGATTCAGAGTTGTTTCAGATTTTTATTTTATGTTTTATTTTATATTATTATTATTATTATTATTATTATTATTATTATTATTGTCTTTTTGAGACAGGGTCTCACTATGTAGTTCAGGCTGGCCTTGAGCTTACTTTTGTAGCTGAGGCTGGTCTCGAACTCTCACTGATCCTCCTGCCTCAGCCTCCCGAGTGCTGGGATTACAGGCGTGCGCCACCACACCTGGCTTGTTTCAGATTTTCAAAAGTAGTTTATTATTTATAACAGTATCATTTGGTAATTCTGAAAGTTTCTAGCAAACACATACGTAATTAGTAGTATGAAAATAATTCATTGTTGTCAGTTGCAAGTGAAGTAACTCAGGATATTATGCAAAAGTCCACTCTATTCATTCTACATTTTTTGAGCCGTGTTCTCTTCAGAATAGCAAACTTTTGAATACAGAATAAACTTTTGGTGAGTAGTTTCAGGCAAATCAGTTCTAGAACACATAAAATGTTTTGTGTTGACATCAGCAGAATGAGAAGGTAACAACACATTTTGTAGTAAAATGGGAAAGAGTGAGAGATTGGCTCAAACGAAATTACTGCGAAGCAATCTCTTGGCTTCCTTCCAAAATCTTCTTTCCATGGGTTTAATGATGCAGCGTGTGCAAGGATGAGTGAGGACAACAACTGGAACATTCCTCCAAGGAATTTCTCTTAAATTTAAATCCTCATAACTTGAACTTTTAAAAACAAATCAGCGAAACAAAGAGGAACACATTTTGTGACGTTTATTCACTGTGATACAGGTGGTTTGAATGAGCTTTCTCCCGTTCATTATGCTAATAAAGTAACCAAGACTGTCTAGCGCTAAAGTGTACATTAGCGAGAGACTTGCATAATTAACACCAACTTTTTCACAATAAGAAAATGAAAGCCTATGTTTAAGAACTTCCTATTATATTGGAATTTTCTCAGCATGTTTCTTTTGCACATTAGCAATTCAAACAGATACAGCGTTGCTTCTGAAGAGTAATGCATGTGCCAGACTGCTATAGCATCAAGAATAGAGGAAAGATTTAAGGTATCTCTGCTAATAACACTCGGTATTGTTTTAATTGCCTTAAATGAAATGCATTCCAAGCAAGACACTGGTGGTAAAAGGGTAACAGTTAGTCAATCAAGACTTGATACAGGAAGTTCTTATAATATAGTCAACTGAGCAATCAGTCTTAAACCATGTATCTGCTAGCTCCAACCATTTGGAAACATTATTCTATGTTATCTAACTGACATTTCGTGAAGAAAGACTGCATTGCAAGGTCCTTTTGTGCAATGACTGTGTGAGCCCTGGCACACATCTCAACCACTTGATTTGCAACTCAGTGCTAGAGCATCCAAGTGCTCAGGGACCATGGACCTTGGGAGATGCCGAGGGAATATTTATCACTTCAGCTTCTCCTCAGGTACTTAAATTTAGAAACAAGTCAATGTTTGATATAGAACATTGGCATTGTTTCAAGATAAAATTTACCTAGAAGTAAGAATAAAATCAGTTTATTTTAACAAACCAAAAAGCTCAGTCAAGATTTGGAGAAATCCTATGACCCACTACTTCCTACAAGCTGATTTGAAATCATACTTCTTTTTGGCTGTTGATTACCATGATAACACCTTAGAGAGAGTAATAATATATTTACATTTCATCGCCGACAAGTGGAATGTTTAATTTGCCATTTCAACATGAATTGGCATATATTGGACCACAAGATTCAATCCACAATATGTCAAGGAGAAGTTATATAATCTTCTAAACCAATGTCTTAATTTGATTATAATTTGCTATAATTATAAGATTCTGTAAGACTTCAGTCAAAGATTAAATTAACTATACTCACTTGAGCAAATGAAGTAGGCCAGGTGGAATTCACACAGTAGGACCATGGCTATGCCTGTGAATGTCCACCACCAGGAAATTAGAGGCCATAAGGATCCATGGAGACTTGCACCACTTTGGTGTTTGTCTGCCTTTCATGAGTTAGCCTATAAATTCATAGTACAAAAGGGAAAGTTCAGAAAAAGGTTATCGTTGATCTACTTCCGTAATGTGTCTGTCCCTACATCAAATGAAGACACACAGTCTTGTTTTTCGAAAGAGGCTTCTAGGTGGTCCAACATTTTTATCATATTTTCTGGATGAAAATTCAGTTTCAGAAAAGAAGGATTGAGGAGACTACCCAATAGATGACTGCTAATCGTTTTGTTCCAAACAGAGAGAACGGATTAAATCTTTATCAAAGAGTTGGATAGCCTAATTTTTCTTTCTTCTCATATTTTGGCTTTATTCCCTTTATGTAGTGGAAACTTTCTTTAACCATAACATTTTATTTTTTTATTCATTTTAATGAGGAAAAAAAAAAAAGAAAAGAGAGCAATGAAACAGTTTCAAAGCAAGTTAGTAGGAAGGTTACAATAATTAATACTATTCATATTGTTGTCTTCATAGTAGTTACTCAGAAGACAAGGTGAAGATCTGATATCTTGTCTAAAGAATATTAGTAGAAACTTTTTATTCTCAATAAGCTAAGACAAAGTAGCTGTATATCAGCCCTAACTCTCTTGTATATATATATTTCTTTTTAAAGCTTCTAATACTAGGAGAAAATATCATACCATGTCTCTTAAGTAGGTTGCAAGTCAGAGATACAGTATGAATCATAAAACAAAAAGTATAATTAAAAAATACAGAAAATTAATTAAATATTAATTTAAATTAAATTAAATATTTGAAAATAATATTACAAAATTCAACTAAAATCATGAGTCCAACTTAGAGGCCCAAATGTTGTGTATCTTATGTACAAGTCTGTAATCAATTCAGAGTACTTGCATAGTGTTTGAATAGGTGAATATACACAAAGACATCAACTAAGAAAAAGTTTCCATGATAGTAAAGAATTACTAAGAATAAAACATAACATTAATTCTGGAATGGCAAATATATGACTAGAACTTCTAACAGGTTGGGGATAGGATATTACACAAAGTTCTATAATATGTTGTGTACATGGACAGTGTCCATGGTGCTTACTGGTGACCAAGTGTTGCCTGTGGAACTGAGCCACTGCTATTTCCTTGATATCCACCCTGTAGAACAAGCCAGTCATGACCCATATGGTGCAGGACAAGTACATTCGTAGGATATGTTGATGGACATATTCTGTTGCTGTATACAAAAGAATAGTTGAAAGACTGCTTTTGTATATCTCTTTTTCTCCTGTGTTTAATTGTTTGCAGGTTGGCTTTGTCATCATGAAATTATTTAGTTGTTCTTTGTCATGGAAGTATTTCACTTCTCCATTAAACTTGAAAGAGAGTTTTGCAGGGTATAGCAGTCTGGGCTGGAATTTGTTATCTTGCAAGACTTGAAGTACTTTGTTCCATGCTGTTCTTGACTTGATGGATTTTAAAGAGAAATCTGTCATTATTCTGATGGGTTTTTCTTTAAATGTGATCTGTTTCTTTTCTCTAGTAGCTTTTAGAACACTGTTCCTGTGCTGAATTTCTGGGATCTTGATTATTATATGTCTTGGTGTGGTTTTAACTGGATTGATGTTATTTGGAGTTCTATATGCTTCAGTTTTCTGAATGTCAATTTTTTCCCCATATTTGGGAAGTTTTCTACTATTCCTCCTGCCCGTATTCTTTTTATATCATTTGTATTGACTCCTTCATTCTCATTGATGCCTATTAGTCTTACATTGTTCATCTTTGCATCATCGTGTAGATGTTGAATTATTTTTTCTTGCATCCTAGTTGCTTTTAAGAGATCTTTCCTTACTTTTTGACTAGCTGCAATTGTGTCTTCAAAGTCTGAAAGTTTATTTTCACTTTCATTGAAACAGTTTTGCCAAGCTGTGATTGAGGTTTTAAGCTCCTGTATAGCACTCTGAATCTATTACATACATTCTATTAGTAGAGCAACAAGCTGTATTTTTTTAGCTTATATATTTATGAGTATACACTATTATGAGACATAATAAAAATACAGCTTGTTGCCCTACTGACTGCTCTCTTTGAATGGGTTTCACACAAGGAAATATTTTAGTTATATCTCCTGGTATTTAATTTGTATTTCTAAAAATATTTTTATAGTCATTTTATGTATTTATTTCACATATATATATATATATATATATATAATTTTATTTTATTTTTTATTTATTTATGTTTTTGCTGGACCAGTGTTCAAATTCATAACCTTGCACTTACCAGGCAGGAACTTATGCCAGGGAGCTACCTCCCCAGACCCTATTTCAGATATATTCTGCAGATTTTCCAATATGAGAAATTAATATTCACTATTTTAAATATTTGCTACATTTTTTCTCTTATAATCCCTATATAGTATTTGTATTGTACCTGCAATTCAAATTAATAATGTTTTTCTGTATTTTTATTAGGGGTAGTAAGCATTATTCATTTCAGGTAATCATTTATTGAAGATTTTTTTTTTCTAATCATTTCATGTCCCAATGTCTATTCCTCCCAAACATATGAATAGAACTACTTTTCTTTCAAGGTCAGAGACTTTGGGAAACCTGTTACACTTCTCTTCTGACTTAGGGGTAGAAATTCCCCCTTAAGGACCCACCCTCATACTGCAGTCTGGACCAGCATGCTCCAGTTTAATCACAGCTGTGATTCTGTGAATCACTCTTTGTGTTTTGGCGCCTGTGGATATCTTACCCTTTTCCTTCTTCATTCAGCATCTCACTTTAGTCAAATGAGATAGTTTGAGCCCATTCATGATAGTTTGAGTCCATTCAGATGGTACAAACAACGGTAAAACAAGTGAAGTTTAAAGAATTAAGAATGGCCAAAGAGTAACTACAATATGTAAGGAAGCTCACTTGTTACCTTAGGAGAGACGAGCGAAAAAGTGAGAAAGGGTGAATTTGAAGGGATTTTTGCTTCGTGTAAAAGTAGCTTAAGCCAGCGCTAACAGCAGGTCACTCTTTTAGCCATCCTGGAATGAATCTGGAGTTGCCAATCAGATGGATCTCACTTAGTAGAGTATAATTGTGCCTCAGAGTGCCCTGGAGCTAGGCTGAAAGAGTGCTCTGCAGGCTGGGAAGCAGTGATCTATAGCTGGTGGCTTGTCCGAGGTAATCTAGACCACCTCAGGGGGCTTGCTGATGCAACCCACTAATGTTCCTGAGAGCAGACTGCACCATGACACATGGAAAGAGTACAGCCACTTGTACCAATTTCAAAGCCATAGAGCTGGCAAATCACACAAGACTCTACTTTTTCAAAGGATGATGGAAAGGTTATCACCAGACTATGAAGCCTTCGCTGGCTGCATTTCTTCATGGCTATTGCTGATCTTTTTGTCTTTTCTATCTTATCTAATGCCTGCCAAACCTAGCCCCTCCAGTGCCAAGAAGTATAGGATGCTTCCTGCTGTTTAGAGTACTTGCACAGCCCTCTGCTTGAAAGCTTGACATCATGTTCCTTGCAAGATAAATGCCTGTCATGGGCCACATATATTTTCACAGAATAATCTACCCATCACCGGCTAACAAATTTATACATCTGGTTGTCAATAGTTTTGCAGAATTCTGCAAATAGTTTCATTAATGATGTAGAGATTGAATTAAAAAAAATAGTGTTTTCTGCTGTAACTGTAGCCATGCTTGATGTCGCCCAATACAGGACTTCTTTGGGGAGCATCCAGCTTTTCCATTTAAAAATTTCTAGCTTCTGGCCAGGTAAGGAAAGAGATTGCCCAGCCCCTAGTTACCCTGACAGTGCTGAAGATCGGAGAGTCGAATGCACCATTTAGAAATTTTACTTGTAATCACTGAGCTTAGCCCCCACTTCTAACTTCACTATGTACTGAATGTCTCTAGTTTCTACACACTTACAGATGAAATCTCTCAATGAAATCGCTGTATATTATCGGATCTTTCCCAGTAGGCATTTAGCATTTTTTCATTTAGTTTTGCTGTGGCCACTTGAAATTTGCTATTATCCCTCCTCATTATTTTTTGTCTTTTGGATTGAATCTTTTTAATGCCTTTCCTCTCATACTAGTGGATTTAGGGAAGGGGTAAGGTATATGTCCACATTTAGCCTACTGCAGTTAGCGGGAAGTCCTGGAAACATTTAAAGGTAAAAGACCTTATGAGAATGTTTTATAGCATTTGTTTCCATCTTAGCATTTTTTTTTTCAATGTAAATTGAAGAATCTGTGTCCTGCAAGTTCAGCCAGGCAAGAATCTCCAGCTGTCTGGGACAACTTGTGTACAGTGGACAGACTTAGGCACTCATTAGGCAATTAGTGGTTCAGTTGCTCATGGTCAGCTGAAGGAATTCTTAAGCATACACTTGTGTCATATACAAAGGAATTGAGAAGGGCCTAAGTGTCCCTCTTGAGAAGTGGTCTGTTAAGGTGGTCACTGCTGGGAGAAATATCTTAAGAAAATATCTACCCTTTTAATTAAATTCTTAAGGAAGTTTTATTTGACTTCTTCCAAAGAATAAAATTTTGAAATAGCTAGCTGAAAGTTATCCTTTTTGATTTAGGTATAGGGAAAGGTTTATGGAAAACAATATGCCAAACTTAGGGCCAGCCAAATAGCTCAGCAGATTAAAGCACCTGCTAGCAGGCACAGGGGCCAGGGTTCCATCCCAGGTCCTACCACGCCGGCCCTGTCCCCGGGAAGTGCTGAGACAGCAATGGACACTGGGTGTGCTGGTGTGCACACATAACCCCAGCTCTTGGGTGGTTGTAAGCAGGCAGATCACTATGAGTCTGATCTAGCAATGAGACCCTGAATGCCCTGTTTCTGTAGAGCCTTTCCCAAAATTCATATATATATATATATATATATATATATATATCCAACCTAAATTGTTTAAAGATAGTGTTTGTCAATGCTACTGGTAGCCCAAATACTAAGACTCCAGAAATATTTGTGGCACCCTTTGTTTTAAGATACAGTAGAGGAATACAGATGATCACAGTTAAAAGAAGTTAAAAGAAGACCACAAGCAAATATCTGACTCATGGAGAAGGAATCTTATGTTATACATCAAGTAGACTTAATTTGAGATAATTTCCCCTTCATATGGAAAAAGGAATGTGAACCATTGTCTGTAACCCTGATAGTCTAAAATCTATTTCTTTATGTAAGGGCCAAAGGTGTCTGAAACTGATATTAGCATAACTAGCCGTGTGTTTTTGTCAGAAATATTTTCCTTATAGGTAGAAATAAAAAAAGAAAGAAAGAAACGCCAAAGGCAGGATTCTTATCATTTTTCAGTTCACAGATTCCTTTGAAAAATTTGATGAAAGGTACAGCCTTTGTTCAAAAGAAGTTCACATCAGTGTATTTTCACCCACAACTTTTATGCAGTTTTTTGGAGATGTATAATCCCTCTGAAGTTTGGATACACAGTTAAGACGCACTAACTTTAAGCCTTTTCTAAGTCCCAGCGTGCTTCTGCACTTGGACTGCCCATGAGACTGTTCTAAAGCATCATCGTCACAAAACTGACAGAGTCAGGACCAGTGTCAAGGTCTTTTCAATTCTCGTCTTTAGTCTCACAACATTTATACAATAGGTTTGCAATATGGGCAATGCAATGTTTAGTGGGTTTCATGAAAAGGAAAAAAGAAGCACTGGATTTCTCTTAAATAGTACCTGGTGTGTATGTGTGTGTGTGTGTGTGTGTGTGTGTGTGTGTGTGTGCGTGTGTGCGTGTGTGTGTGTGTGTGTGTGTGTGTGTGTGTGTGTTCAATTTACTAGAAGAAAACTTTAAGGATAAAATTTATCCCAAAGTTATAAAAAAGAAATGAATATTTGGAGCATTTAAATGGTAACACTATTTCAGGTTAAAATGAGACCTAAGGTAATTAACTCTCCCAGTGATTTACCAAGGCCTTTCAATTGGCAGTCTCTCAGCTGACATCTAGCGAAGAAGCTCTAGTCCTTTCAGGTTAACACAGCATCGAGGATTCCCAGGCCTTCATTCCACATCCCCCAAATCAATGCCGTCTTCACTCCTAAGGCTGACTTTTTTGCCTGTGTCCTTCTGATAACTGGTGGTGACTCCGCTGACGGAGTCATCCATCACTTCCTTCTCTTTTAGTCCAGCGCCGTGTTCCAAAAGTGTCTTACCTCTCCTCCATCTTCCGCTTCATAGAATTAAATTTTTACAGTCTGGATACCTACTAGAAAGATTCTCAGAAGATAAAAAAGCTAATGATGGAAATACATGAGAACTGTCTCTGATTATTGCCTAAAAGAGCTTGGAGCCAAGAGTCATGTTGGAAAGGATAGAAGGCAGGAGCAGGAGCAGAGGCAGGACATTGAGAGCTCAGGAGCTGAGCCTCCACTGCTGCTTGGCAGTGTGAAGACCTATGTGGAGTCCACTGGAGCCCTAGTGTATGGTACCTGCAAGCTAAAGGCTTCCAAGAGCTATCCATGGCTTTGCTGCAGCTCTCTGCTACTTCCCATGACATACAAAACAGCTACTATAGCTGAATTAGTGTATTTTAGTTTCTTTAGCATTCTGAATATGGTTTTTCATTAATAACAAAACCCAAACAGATATCGCTTTAAAACATGGTTCCCGTTTGGAAAATTTTATGTCCATTATAAACAAATGACTGAATGGTAAAATTCATTGCTAAAATTTCTTTTCTTTTTTTCATGTGTTTGGTACAGGGTTTTACTATGCAGTTCAGACTCCTAATGATCTTCCTATTTTCAGCCTCTCCAGTGCTAGGAGTAGAGGTGTGCACCACCATGCCTGGTCTCTGTGCCAGCTCAGTGTACCCACAGGTGAGGCCAGCATGGCGTGTGGTCCCAGCGATGAAACTCAGGTTTCTGTGTTTGCTAGGCAGGCAGTTAGGCAGTCAAGCTATCTCACCAGCCACAATTTAGTATATTTTGATTAGAAACCTGTAAAGTAAAAAAAAAAAGTAAAATTTGATAAATATGTTTCATAAAATATTATAAAAATATAGTTGATAGTTATTACATAAATATATAAATACCACCATTTAAGTCCGATCATTTTTTTTTTTTTTTTTGTCTTTTTGAGACAGAGTCTCACTGTAGTTCAGGCTGGCCTTGAGCTCAGTTTTGTAGCCCAGGCTGGTCTCGAACTCTCACCGATCCTCCTGCCTCAGCCTCCAGAGTGCTGGGATTACAGGCCTGTGCCACCACACCTGGCTAGTCCGGTCATATTTGTGGTTAAACACTTTGTATATATCTTGAAGATATGTTTTTTCTTGACTGGTTTCACAGGCCCATATCGCGTTAATCATATATGTATGTCATAAACAATAATGTATTTTTACAAGGAATTTCAGTGATTTTCCTAACCTCCTTCCCTACAGACCATGGAAATTGCCTTTTGTTTTCCCAATGGTCTTCTACCCTTTGAGTACAGAAATAATGCATAGTTGTTCTCTCTTGGGAAAGTGGGGAGTGGCAAAGTGAAGAGCATCCTTCTGTAGTTATTTGCTCAAAAATGATTTGTGGATAAAATTCATGCATTTGTAACTCCTTTATAACTAAATTGCTCAATTATATTTCCATTATTCTGAGAATTCTTGTTCCACTGGCTTGTTCTTATTTCAGGAAATTAAAATAGAGCAGCATTTTATTTATTTCCCCTTTAGTGTACATTTTGGTGTTTGCTCTAGCAAGCATAGCTCTACCCTTCAGATCATCTCTCTGTCCCTCTATTTTGCTTATGACTTTGGCAATTTATTATATTAAATTGCTTTATTTCCCAAGTTATATCTTATACATCATTTAAATGAGGCTATAGTCTTAATTTGGAACAAGCTGAAATTTTTAATGTTGAAACATACTCAAATATATTTCTATCATTTGCTTCAAACATGATTGTGTTTTCTTCCTGGAGTTACTTTGTAGTAGTTTATACCTTTGTTTCTATTTCTCTTTTATATTTTAAATAGATATTGGTGGCCTACATAATATTTCTAATTTTATGTATTTATATTTTATCTATTAGTTATAATATTTTTATTTACTTGTTTAAAATATAATTCATGACAACAGATAATTTATCTTTCACTTTTTAATATTTAAATATTTAGACCTTCTTGTAACATTTGTATTATTTCACTGTTGGATTATATTGATTTCATCTTCACTCATAACATTAGAGTTGTGACTATGTCAATGTGAGACCCCTTCATTAAGCCTCTAGAAAGTGTTGAAGGCTAATATCATTTCACTGGTAGTCTTGCAAGTCTTTCCAATAACTGTGATGTTTTATCTTGGTACTTGCATGTTCCCTATGTTTCTGTCTTCTCTTATTCTAATGTTTTACATGTTTTCCATTACTTTATACCAGGTTTTCCAAAGCATTCAATTCTCTATATTTCATACTATGCCTATTTTTCCTATTTTCCTTTAGTTTTTTCCTGTGTGTGTGTGTGTGTGTGTGTGTGTGTGTGTGTTTGTGTGTATACAGATAGAGATAAAGATACAGATGCAGTGAGATTTTTTTTTTTTTGAGTATGTGTGTGTACTTTCTTTCTCTAAGCTTTTCAGTTATCTTGTCTCTTGCCCTAGAAAATGATCTCCTTAGCTCATCTTCAGCACCCAGCACAAGATCTCCCATAGGATCTCCCACAATGAACATTTTCCAAATTTAAGTAATGGACTTTTCTAGGCTTGTTGTTATATTTGGCTTTGAAATAGTTTTATGCCCTATTAAAAGTTCTACCAGAAAAAGACAAACTTCTTAGATAACTATTGCACTTGAAATTTTCTTTTTCTCAAATTTATGATGAACTTCATTTCCTCACTCTGTAAATGAAACAGCGTTCTATGTACATATAAAGCCAAAAAAAAAAAAAAAAAAAAAAAAACTTTCCTGAGGAAAGGAGCATGAAAGAATGTATCTGGGCTGACAATCTTTTCATAAGCTGGATATGTTAATGTGGACTGTAAAAATGCCACACCTTCCTGATATTTATGACTTATCTTTCTTGCTTTATATTGATTTTTACATTTAACAACTTCATAAAACGAGATTATGCAAGCATTAAAACCCTTTCATTAAATACACTAACCATGAAAGGGTGTGACTCAACTCTTTGCCTATATTATTACACAGTAATGTTCTCTGTTACAGTCTTTGCAGTCTTTCTAAAGATAACAATAAATATCTACCCTAAGGTATCAAGTTTATTTTGGTCAACATTCTAATTCCTGGAAATGTAAATGGAAGTTAATTAATATTTGTGAACTACTTTTGATGTTTAGCTATTTTTTCTAATCTCACTAATTTGTTAGGTGCATTGGTAAGAAACCCATATGTGACAGTAAAATTATTTCTGAGAAGCTGAAATAGTTATACATTTTATATGTTTTATGTTTTATAAACATACATTTTATATGTTTTATGTTTATAAAACATATTAAAAGTAAATTATTGTACATTTTATTTTTTAAGTACTTTATGTCACACAATGAATTCATTGCAATAGATACTCTGAGATGGAATTAGATATGGCTAATATTGCCATGGTTATGGATTATTTAATAGCAGGGTGACTATAGGTAAAAATTACAAGAAATTACAAAAATATGTGGACATCTAAATTTTTCAAAAATATTTTAAAATATTGTTACAATAAAAGACACATTGCCAGGAATCTCCCTCAGATTATTCTTCTTCACTCTGCATGTAGATATCTCACTGTCTTTACCTCTTTCTTAAGTGGATCTGGCAATGTCTTTTCATATCCATTATGTCCAATAAAAATTAGACATATGAAACTGTGGAGAAGGTGTAACCTTGGAAGAAGTAACTTGTGACAGCAAAGGTAGTCCTTGATGCTGGCCCGGCTGAAGACTATTGGTTGGAAGCCCCAGATGCTTGGTCAGGAATCTGTCCTCAAAGGGGAGTGTGGGCAGTGGTTCTTCTGCCCACAGTGTGATGATAAATGATAGCCACCGAGACCAAATGCTAAGTGATTTTTTGTTGTTTTGTTTTAAATTTTATTAATTTTAATGAGAAAGAAATAACAATGAGACAGTTCAAGAGCACATTAGGATAGCCACAATAATTAATACAATGCATATTGTTGTCTTCTTAGTAGTTGTTAAGAGTACAAGATGCAGACATGCTAACTTTTCTAAACATTATTAGTACAAATATTTCTTCTCATTGAACTAAGAGAAAGTAGTTGTACGTATAGTCTAATAGTCCAAAATAGAACTGGCAATGTCAGACACTGCTGATTTGAGCCCTTTATAGTATAGCATATTAATCTGGCATTATTTTTTATGTCATGTGGTTAAACTTTTCTGCTCAATGGTTAAGACCAAGTTGAAGCAAGACTTACATAACCAGAAATGTAACTTTTGTATCAAACAAGGACTGTCACATCCCCTCAGAATTTACCTTGAAACCATGTACAGTGTTTAGTAGAACTTTTGTCATTGCCAGCCATCTGGATGGGTCTTGTCCATTACTTGACCACTTGCTATCTGTGAAAGCCTGAGACAATGTTTTCCCACTAGGTGACTCTCCTTAGGCACACTATACTGGTTGAAAAAAGTGTGGTATTTTTATGCATGGAATATTACTCAGCTATAAAGAATGATAAACTTTAAGTCTTCATGTATAAGTGGATGCATCTTGAACATATACTCATAAGTGAAATAAATCAAACCTGCACTTGTAAATATTGTATAGTCCCCCTAGTGTAAGAACTAAAAGGAAGAAATAAAAATGGAAAGTTATAACAGAGCTAAATGGGAAATCAAGAACTTAATGATTAAACAAAAATGAGACAGCAAGCAGAAAAGTTGGGAAATATGTCAGGGGTAAAACCATATACTTATATACATACGATGATTTAGACAATGGTCCTAAGAATCTCCAACAGGTTTTTTGACACTGAGGATAGCAATGTGTAATACTAAAACCATGCTTGGAATACCTGTCATCCTGGTCTTCTCCATGTGTGCTAACTCAAATGTCATATCAAGTATTTCTCTACTCTCTTTCAAGTAAATGTTTGGTTTAAAAAATACAAAAATGTATAATAAAAGAGAGTAAGAGACAAGGAAAAATGTCATGGGATTGACCAGCTACAATTTTATATATGGTTAAATTTCTAAATTTCTGTGTAAAATGTAATTATTTTTATCACATTCTATAGAGATTTATTAGAATATCAATGCTTGATGGAAAATACCAGTTTCATGTTAAGTGTAATGTTTTTGATATTCAGAAAGACAGTGATATTAAGCTCAAGTGCCTATGTTATAGTGTAATAGTATTACTAAGGTTCTCTTCTGGAGGATTAAAAACTTAAGTTTGTAGACCACAAAATTAGAGAAAAAGAGCTACGAAAGAGGGCTACAAAGATAGCCAATATTTTGGCCCTAGTCCTTCAAGGTCAGTGAGGCCTTGGTATATGATAGTACATGTACTGTAACATCCTATAGCTCAGTGGTGTCCCAAGTTTTCTTTCAAGGAGATTCTGGGGCCATAGACATAATGGATCGACGATGCATAGTGATCTTGGCACACATGTAACTCCATGTGTATGTGATGGGAGAGACCAAGGTAAATGAGAAGAATCCAAGAGAAGGACATTACAAAAATGTTATATAATTTGCTTTACAGAACAGAGTACTTAATAGATACAGAACTATTAGGGAAATGTGGAACAAAACGAGATAAGCTCATTTATTCTTGTTATGGATTTTGTTTAGATTGGTTTGGGCAGCACTGAATTCATTGCATTTTGTATACCCTTAGGGAGGACAGATGTGCATTGAATTTTTAAAAACTGTATGACCATTGAGAAACTAAATTCCATTGGCAGTTTGTGATCATAATTATTGTCTTTTATGTGTATCTTATACCCACACTACATTAAATATGTTGTTGGGCTAATTTAGAGGCCTCAAGTCTTTGTTTACTTCAAAGTACATTAGCCACAAATGCCTCCCTTACTTTCTTATCCAGTGGTTACCACTTCAGGTACATGAGCTGCATTCTTAGCACCATGTAGTCTACTGCTTCATCATGATGACTTTTAGCTGTTGCCTTGCTAGCCACAACCATGCAAGACATCCAGCTAAAGGCACGTGACTTCTGATATTACACAAGAATGAATTAAGTCCCATTGGTCTTGTTAGGCCTGTTGCCCCATTAGGATGCCTACAATTTATTGACCTTTGTACTACCTAAAGTCTTCTTACCATAACACAGAGACCCATAGCGGCAATGCAGGTAATGGTGTAACTGAGGCAGGAACATCGTAAGTTCAGAGTCAGTCTGGAAAACTTAGTGAAACCACCTTAAAACAAAGAAGGGCATCTATTCATAGAATACACTTGGGTTTTAAGCTTCAACGCTGCCAGTCAATCCATTGATCAATCAATATTCAAATACCTTTCTGACATCAAGGGAGGTTTTCCTCATATCCTTGGATCTGACCCTTATCAACAATTTATATGATTGAAGAAGCTGCAGTCCTCCTTGCCACCGTCCCTTTCATCGCTGAGTTATTCAGCTTCCCATTGCCAGGACCAAATCCACAACACAGTTTGAAGGAATAGGGGCTTATTATAGTTCTCAGTGTCTCTGGGTCCACTGGATGCTCTAACGGGGCAGAAATGTAGAAACACCGCATGGTAGGCAGGAAGCTGAGAGACAAAGGGGGACCTGAAGCCAAGAACACCTACTTTCAGGTCCTGTTTCCAGTGATCCACCCCTCCTGAGCAGGGCCCACCTCTGACTTGAGGCTCTTAGGGAGTATTTTAGATCTAAGTGCTTAAAGCCACTTATTGTCTACAGTAGAAATCTCTTTGATGGTCACTACCTATGAGACATTATATTCCTTTGACATAACTCTTTTGCTTCCTATGCAAACTTAACAAGATAAACATTTTCAACCTAAAGTTGGGAAAACTCAGACTCAGCTTAACACATCTACACAGTTAAAGTTGCAAGTATTTTCTGTCAGGCAGATTCAGATTGAAATCAAGTGTACTCAAACACCTTGGGCATTTCCCCTCATTACCAAATAGGAATAGTAAGCACTGTGCCAGGAAAAGTGCATGAACATGGAAGGAAGGCCCTCCCTGCTTTGAGGACCACAGCATCCATGGTGGAGCCAGCAGGCCCATCCAGTGATGTAACAGAGACACGCAAATCAGGCTGTGAGAGACCAGGGAGAAGAGCACAGTTCTGCCCTGAGGGCTAGCAATGCTTTCACAAAAAAGAGGAGTTTAATAGCTATCTGACACAAGAGTGGATATGTGTCATGGGCTGTCTATAATCCAGGGAGAGGGGCTTGGGGGATAGCTCCGGAGAATAAGTGCTTGCTTGGCAAGTGCAAGGTCTTGAGTTCAATCCTCAGTAGCACCAAAAATAAATAAATAAGCAAACAAACAAATAGACAACCCAGAGAGTGAGGATGGGGTCATACTTTAGGTAACAGCGAGAGGATAAGGCAAAGCCTGGCTGGTTTGGGTCTACCCTGTCTGAAAATGTAGATTGGGTGAAGCAACAAATTATAAAACCAAAAAAAAGTTAGAAAAAAATACTTAAGTTTCAGAGAGTAGGTTAACATGTCCTGTCTTCCCTCACCTATGCCACTCTTATGGCAGATGAAATGAAAGCTTGTAATTAGAAAACTTAAAGTGGTAACTTTCTACCTCATTCTGATTAAAAAGGAGAATAATTGGATACTTCAACAATGAGGCTCCAATTGCTCCAAGGACCACAGTTTTATCGAGAATAAGTTGATTTCTCTATTCATATGTTACCTGGATGCCTTTTGGTATTCATACCATGAAAATACACCCCATAAGTGATCTTTCTAAGGAAAGAGTAGTCAGTGACACAAGTGTTTTAGGATTCTATTTGTGAAAAGACACTACATTGTTTAAGACTATTGTCATTAATGTGGAGAAAGTTTCAAAACTTCATCAGTAGCTTCTTCTGCCTCTTGAGAAAAAAGCAAATTTTTATCAAATGAGCAATCTTATGGATAAGTTTAGTCAAATTATTCAGTAACTGTATTTATCCCTGGAACATGAATTTTCCCCTGTTGCCAGTGTTCACTGCTTGGATTAAATATTCATCCTACTTTCTCAAGTATTTAAATGCACATAATGCATTTGCAGACATTCACAACTAGGTACATTGTTAATATCAAAGAGTCATAGATCAATAGTAGTCACTTATATTTATTGACTCAATACTTAGTGGTAACTCATAGACGAATGTGAGCTACAGTGGTCAGAAGCTGGTCACGTGTTCTTCGATGAATGTACTCAGAGGTCTTTGGTGTTCAGGGTCTCACTACTAGATCAAACTCCTAGTGACAACCTGTTTACAGCCTCCCAAGAGCTGAGATTACAGGTGCATGCCATCAAGCCCAGTCTTTATTGCTATGTCAGCGCACCCCGCGGGGCAGGGCAGGCATGACAGAGAAATCTTGAATAGGGATAGTTCTTGTTTTAAGAGCAAAATATATTTATTGCAATAAAGAAAGTTACTGAGGGTGAGACAGAGACGACCCAAGTGGGTTGCCCAATAGGGCTAAATTTTAAATGGGTATTTGAACATAGCTACCAATATCTTCACCTTTGTGGTGGAAAATTTTCAGTTAGTAGCAATTTTAAACTCAATGTGAACAATATTTCTGAACATATTTTCAATATTTGCCCACAACAATTAAAATATTTGCTGGTCAATTTTTTTCATATCTCAGTTACCTGTCTTTTAGTATTATCAATATTTAATCAGAGTTTCTCATCCTGGAAATTAAGTTAAGGTGACTGATGTCTCTGTTTGGCAGTGACCAATATGAAAAATGAACAGGAAGCTGGCGTTACAGAATAAGGCCTCCTTGTAAAGGTTGAAAATTTGCTTGAAACTGCTCCTTGCTTGATTGAAGAAAATTACATGTGGTATTGATTTGCAACATTAGCTAAATTTCTGCCTTTAAACTCACTTGTGTCTTACATTTATTTCACGCAGAAAATTATTTTGAGGCTGAAATATATTTAGATGAGGATATGGAATTTTAATTTCAAAAAAAGTAAACCAAAGGAAAGAAGTTGAGAAAAATGTATGAATTATTTCAGGGACTGTGACTATATATCTTTCATATTGTAATATTTAAATGTTAAGAAAATAAACAGTTGATGAATGTGATATTAAGAATCAACAACATAAAAACTATCTTGAATTGGTTGAGCTTGTATTCTTTGAGATCTGACCAAGGTGGTCATTGTCCATGACAATTTAAAAACTGAGGTGGTAATTCCCAGTGCTCAAGTTTTGAATGTTATATATTTCATTATTGTGTCTATTTTGTACTCCAAATTGTAAATTCTACTCATGTACTTTCCATACCTATTGTAATAGAGTCAAGTATTATATTCTTCCATATTTTAATTTGCAAGATGATGCAAAAATGAACAATGTGATATTAATAGGAATCAATGAGAAAGGAGTCAATACAAATGATATAAAAAGAATATGAGCAGAAGTAACAGCATATTTTAGAAAGTTACAGAAGAAATATTGCCTATGCGCTGTGGCATCCAAGAATAATGAGCTTTTCAAAAAGACGTATTTTGACCAAGATTAATAGCAATCAGTCATTTACTGCCACACATTTTAAAAAATGTAAAGACTTCATCTACATGTCCTTTACCTCTTGTATGTGTAGACTATTTAAAGTTATAAAATGTACTGGTCATTTAAAAAATATAGTAGTTTAATATTTAAAGATATTTCTGATGTAATACTTAAACATTCTGTTTTTTAAAAAATTGTAGATTTTAGTCAGTTTCTTCATATTTTACCATCAAAATCAATAAATTAATGGTTAGCCTAGTTAATCAGTTAATTTTATTTAACTATAAAGTTTTAGTACATGAAAAATTCAATAGCGTATTTTCATAGAATTGAAGAATTTTCTACCCCTGCGTGGCATCCCCTCAATTTTTTTGTAGATTTTAAAAGTGTTTATAGGTTTGTCTTACTACTTAGCCATTACCAACTTTAGAGATACATCATTTTTATATGGGACATAAAATGATGAAAAACTTTCCTAGAAAGCATAAAGAATAGATAATATCTTTGGGAGAAATGCCTATATCTATCTATCTATCTATCTATCTATCTATCTATCTATCTATCTATCTATCTATCTATGTATCTATCATCTATCTTAAATATATATTAAAAGGAAATATATATTATAAAGGAGATCATATTACATTAGAGTGTCATTATATGAAGTGTACATATACATACATACATAGAAAGAGATTTAACTATTTAATACAAGTATATTTATACATGGTTGCTTAAGCATGAAGTATATTTTCATGTTTCTTATTCACATGAAAATATAATTTGGATATTTTATGTCCAAATTTGGATAATTTATGTACCACAGTGTGGGAAATGTTTAAAATTTGGCATCACAAAATGCTAGTCTTACATTCAAAATTTATTTTGATCTATGTTTTTTTTTTTTTTTTTTTTTTTTTTTTTTTTTTTTTTTTTTTTTTTTTTTTTTTTTTTTTTTTTTTTTTTTTGTCTTTTTTTGAGACAGGGTCTCACTATGCAGTTCAGGCTGGCCTTGAGCTCACTTTTGTAGCTCAGGCTGGTCTCGAGCTCACACTGATCCTCCTGCCTCAGCTTCCCAAGTGCTGGGATTACAGGAGTGAGCTACCACGTCTGGCTTGATCTATGTTTTAAATCAATCTATATCACATCCTTTCAGAAAATTACATTCTAACCCAAGTGAGGTTGCTTTATTATACTCTACAAAAAACTGAACACTGGGTTCCAAAATGTAAATGTGAGTGCTAGGATTACTGTATGTTGTATTGGATTGGACATGAGGACAGTATTCTTTCACATACTTACTGAAGCTTTTTTTATTTTTTTGTCGTGTTTTGTTTTAAATGCCAAAGTTTTTGCCATGTACTATCTCCCAATATCTTTGGTTTTGTTTGTTGTTTTACGATAGTGTTTCTAAATTACTAAGCTGCCTGAGCCTTGTTTGATCTTACAGTCCTCCTGAGTTGGCCTGCCAGGGTTCTGAGACTGACATATAAATTTTTAAAGGTAGAAGTGATTATTAACTCAATTAGTAGCATATCTGGAGTCTAAAGTGTTTTATAGATACACACAAAATAGAAGCAACCACCAAACAATGAAATGTGAAAACATATCGTATGTCTGAAAATCATCAGTTCCATGAATACTTTTGGGATGTGCAGAACGAAAAAGGTGCCGCTTGTTGGAGTTGCACCTGAATTAAATATGCAAGACATGTGGGTTGAAAATATGTCAGTTTATAATTGGATCTTCCTAGAAGCAGTTCATACGTGCACAGTAGACCTAGGTTTTGCTCTTGCAATTACATTAAAATTAATGTGGATAGGAGAGCATCTAGTACACTATATCTCTTGCCATAATACATATTTTGTTTTCAATTCTTCTCATAGAAAAGCATAGCCAGATGAAAAATGGATGTTCAAATTGCCTTTTAAATTGTCTGAATTCTACTATTAAAGAAATCATGGGAGGCAAAGTCAAGCTAACAGTATCTTTCTTATTCCCAGTAAACAGTTTTGGAATCCAGCATATAGTAGGAAACTGTTGACTAGTATAATTCACCAAAAATGATCTCTCTGACCCTTGCAGAGTTCCAGTATTTATCAATTACATTGCTTAAATTAATGTGTCATATCTGCAGAAAACGTTTTTCTAGAGTTTATTCCTACAGTATTTTTGAAATTTCAAGCAAACAAAATATAGCCCTACATATGCTCATCTATTACAAACTTTTGTTGTATCCTAAATTTTTGTAATACTTGTGCTTCTTTTCTCCAGAACTTACTTCAAGACCCTTCATGACTAGTAAATAAAGTTTACTATGAATTTATTTTGGAAAATACAGCTCTACTGAAAATATTTATCTTAGGAATAACATTTTTGTCTAACTATATTTCTAAAATCTTTGCAATATATATAATCAATAAGTACTAATAATTTTTTTATGTATTTGACTCTAATTTCTATTTAGGATGGCTTATTCTTAAAGTTAAAACTCTAATCAGAATTTACTTTTCAGTCTTTCCACTACCTATTGATATTACTTGAAAATTTCTACTGTATCTTAAGAACAAAATATCAGTGTTTCTTGCCTATATTTACATTGTAAACAAAACTTATGAAAGTAATTTTTAAACATTATGCAATACATAGTTTTATCTTACATTTATAATGGGGCTTAATAATAATTTTGTTACTGGATGGTTTTCTGAAAATTGTGTAGTCAAAGATGCAGCTTATAACCATGACACCTACAAATATTTAATTTTAATGCCACCATTGTAATCCAATAACTACTAAATGAAGTACTTAAATATTTCCATCACATTTTGAAAAGAAATACATTAAACATGCAAAGCATTTTAATGTTAAAAGGCACCGTAATTTGGAACTGGTATTACAGACATTCTCAAGTGCATTGATTCTTTAACCACACTTAACTTTTAATTTCATAGTTTTTGCTTTAAAAATCAGTGAAATTGGTTTAGAACTTTCAAATACTTAATTCCTCTATGTTATACTTTTTAAAAATTTAAATAAATTTCAAGTTATAATGTTCTACCGTGTGTTTTAACACTTCAGTGAATTTTAATTCATATAAATTTTCATTAAAAGCCTGAAAATGGGAAAAAAATTATTTTTCAAGAGTGAGTTTTGCATACCATTTGAAGATCTGATGAATAGTTCCTCTGAATATATGAATTATTTTACTTTTAATCTGAGAAACCTATGTAATTATGCTATCAAATAATTTCCTGGTTCCTCTGATGAAGCAGTCTAAGCAAAGAATTCTTAAAAGTGGGAATGCTACAGGAATGTTTCCTAATAATTTAATTTTCATATTGTGCAGCTAAACATAATCTTATAGTTAGTTATCTATTTCACTTCAGTCTGGTTCTGAAAGGACGGACCTAGATCATACACAACAGAGCCTTAAAATAAGTTAAAATTCATACAGGGACTTTATAAACTCTGGAATTCATAATACTGGAAAGGACAATGATAGGAAAGACTAGTAAGGTCACCTCAGTATGTTGTACCCCCATGTGTGGGATTACAATAAAATCAAAGGCCCCAGGAGATGTCACCCACACCTTGGAGATTCTCTTTATATATCTATAGTGTACAAAGACATTGGTGGCTACAACAGGACCATTCATTGTTGTAACTTCTTTCAGGCTTTTCAAATTGCTGAGCAGAATAGTCAAGCATGTCCATTGACTACTAGAACAGTTTTGGTCTTTTCGGAACTGTGTAGCACTTAGGGAAAAGAGCAGTTGTCACAAACGAAGTGTGCGAAGTGAAGTGCAAATAGAGCAAGGTGGCCATTTTCAAGGTGAGATCTGATGGAATAAAAAAAAGCTCAGCTACAAGAATGAAGAGGAGAACGAAGGGAGCACATCTAGCTATGGAAATATGGGGAAAAGAAGATGCACAGATAGCTCTGCTCATAGTGGAAGTAAATCATTTTCCAAGGGAGAAGGATGCTGAAAAAGAAGGTGGCTCTATTTGGAAAACTACAGAAAGTTTTTATTTGGATGCATTTATCACTCTTCCATCATCCTTGACCCAAACTACTCAGGATACTCTGTTATGTCCTGGAGGGGAACAATTCCTGTCCAGCCCCACAGAATGTGGCACGTGGGTTAATGTTCCATTATCTCACCCAAGGACAGCAGCTGCATAGCCAGTCTCTTGACTTTTAGGCCTCATCCCTATTTATGTTCATTTTGCTCAGAATAAAAATCATAATATGAACTTGTTAAGTAAATTCCTCTGGGCTTCAGTGCCAAGCTACCTTTCCACTTTCATTCCTTATTTGACTGTTTGTGTTCCCCTCTCATGCCCCACTGTCACACTTTCTCCGAATTAGAAGGAAAGGGCACTGATCATAGTTGGATGGTAGACAGCTTCCTGTATCAAGAGAAATTGTTCGAACAAGAAGGGTTTTTATGATCGCATTTTACAGCTTAGTAACCTGAAGTTTGACAATGAGCAAGACTTGCTTCCCATGGCACTCCAAGGAGACACGGAGCAGACACAAATGACTTCTCTAAATTCATGAAAAACTATCTCTTTCCCTTTCACTTCCGCATACTGCCCTACTAATGTGGCTTTTTCTCTCCCACTGTCATGTTTTTGCTATGTGCAAGTGGATGTTTTGTTTGGCTATAAATGTCAAAACTCAGGTTTTTTGTGTCGACAATAATTGTCCTTGTTTTCTGAAGCAAGTATTTTCAGTTAATGGGTAATTTTTCTTTGAGTAATTAATTAATATTTTAAGTTATTAATATTCATGCCCTTTTCTGCCAGATTCAGAGAACTGCTTGAGCATTAGCTACTTAAGAATAAACTCTATGTTTTTAATTTCTTTCTTTCTTGTATGTCTTTAATTTTAGTAGCTTTCTCAAGAGCATAGAGTAGTACATAATAGAAATCAGAAATTAATTAATGATGGAGATGAGTTTTTTCAAATGTCTGGTAGAAAATTATTTTCAACCTTGACTTTTATGATAATATTTTAAGGCAAAATGAAAACATTTTCTTATTTGTGAAAAAAAGAAATGAATTAATGAATGAAAGAATTGCTGCTTTCTGTGTACATTGAAACACAGTAAAATTATCAATTAGGTAATGTGTAACAAAATAACCTCTAGTAATGTCTGACACTATTATTTGACACTGCTGATGAGGGATGTTGTGGCCATGGATGGACCTTTGCATGGCCAGGCATCACAGATGTCCACAGCACCAAAACTGGTTTTTTTTAATAATTAATTTTTAATGCACTTTAATTAACTGCTCCTTGCAGAATTGTGTAGCACTTTGGATGAAAAGCAGCTGACACACATGTAGTATGCAGAAGTCAGGTGCTCGTAAAGCAGTGCACCCGAATTATTCTTTGGAGCTATCCTGTCAGGATTAGATGCTCTCCTGCTGAGATTCTTTATGAAGCAGTCCGCTCTCCATGGCTTCTCTCTTTCCATGCACAGTGTGTGTCTCGGCTACACAGCCCTGTGACGCATAGGCTCCTGAGGTAGACCCAAGCAGTGGGGGTCTTCTCGGGCACCATCTACTATCCTTTAGGGCTTATTGTGACTACTGCTGCCTATGTGGGTGGTGAAATTATTTATGACCACTCTATTAAAAACATAAAAGAATAAACAACATTAGCACAGGTTTATAATCATTGTGATAACCTCTAACAATGTACTTGACATTAGGATCAGTGAATACTGAAAGAACATGAGCATGAGTGTTTAATAAAAGAACATGAACATGGACATAAATCATGGTTTCAAATTTAATAAGTCAGGTGGTAATAATTAAGTTCATTCTTAAAGTAAAAGAGATGAATGAATAAATGAATGATAGAACAAGGGATGCTCATATGTGGATTATTCTGTGTGAACATGAGACTAAAACATGAAAAATGGAAGGATTTAATTAAAGGCACCGTGCCTTCTACCTTGAGTGAGTCATGAACAATACAATTCTGATGTTGAACTACCTGAAGCTTATAGACATATTTGCTAGATACAGAGGTAGGCTTTGCTTTATTTTATTTCATTGTTTGCTGTTTTATGACATTAATGTAATTGTCACTAATTAACCAAGATCATTTCAGTAAATTAAAAACCGAATAGAGATCTTCCATTGAAGGATAGCAGTACCTGGTAAAACTGAATTATTGAATATTAACTCCACACTTTATACAAAATCCGAAATAGCATCCTAATTTCATTAAATGAGAGGTTATGAAAATTACTAGATTCAGACTCAAATCAATTTTAACTTTTAGGATTATTGATATTATTGATTAAACACTTGTTTCTCTTATGTAGCAATGAAAAGAAACATAGTACTCAAGAATTCTTCTTGAAAAGTCTGGGTTATTTTAGAATTTATTATTGGGTATTCATTTTAAGTAAGTGAGGTTAAATTGTACTCAAATAATTCATTCAAAAAGCATAATTATTACCTCATAGGATATTACTTTGAAAAGATTTATTCCATTAATTGGTTTACATCCCTATCAGGACCTGATAGGGTCCTGAACCACAAATTCTGCAGTCTTGTGGTTACCTGACATTAAGAAGATCTTAATTACTTTTCTATTTTCTGGGAGAAAATTACCCACAACTGCAGCTTACAGAACAGTTTTTTGTTTTGTTTTGTTTTGTTTGTTCAAAGTTTCCAAAGTCTCACTCTATGCATGGTTGAATAGCTCTCAGGCAGAAAATAGCAAGGCAGAGGCCACAGAAAACAGCGAGAGATTCTCAGTTCCTAATAGCGGTCTTCACCCCAAAACCCTGCCTATGAGCCCATGAAGCTCATCTGGGTCTGGAGGGGTGGGGGCCGGCGACTAGGTACAAACCCTAATAAACAACTCCTGCTGAAATGGCAGAATCACCTGGCCATGCATGTGGCAAGCACTGGATTCAAAGCCCTCTTTAGTTACCTCTGAGCTTTAGGATCTTAGGAATTGGTTTCTGTGTTTAAATGTGCCTCTTTAATGACAAATTGCTACAATACCTGCTGTTCCAATACAAGACTGTTCCAGAAGAACTTAGTGCATTTATATATAAAATGAATAGCCTTGTGCACAATTCAACAGAAAGAACTGGTTGTTATTATGTGAAGTCTTTTCTCCATATATAGCTTTAGAAGGACCACCAGTAAGTTTTCCAAGTTCCAGAAACCGTAGAATACACTAAGTACAAGGTTTATTTAACAAATTAAATAGGAAGTCATCTTTCAAGGAAAAAAGAACCCATACAGCTATGCGCACTATTCAGAGGTTAGACGTGCTTTGCTCCTTGTTGGCGGGATCTACAGCCAGGCACATTCCATTCTACTTGAAGTAGGTTCGTGAATTCCTTTTACTAGGACATGGAGTGTCCTCCTGAGAAGATCCATGCTGCACTGTGCTGAGCCTGTTCCTGTGCACGAGCTCTCAAATGTCTAGAGACACCTTTGGGTCTATCTGTTAGTAACATTGCTGAGATCAATAAGCAGGCTATAAACTATCTCTGCCTGAACAAGAACTCACTCCAGTTTCTTAATCGCTGTTACCTACTTTAACCTCTTCACTTTTATGTCCGTTATTGTGGTTATCCTGTGATGAACACCAAGTCTGCGAGCTACTAAAAGGCTCTTTTTCAATGCCAGAAGCTGCTACTGACCACCTCGCAATGTTTCTTGATTACTGTAAGTCGAAGATAGGAAGAGATATGTCTATTTTCCTTGTAGAAGTAAGAAAAATGTTGACTCTCTTTTTGTTTTCCAACTTTCCTATCTTGCATTCTTAAGGTCCCTAATACAATCTAAAAGAACAAAGTGCTGTTTCTTTAATATGTTCAACCATGACTCTGCTGCTTAATGATTTTATTACTTTTATATATGAAGGGTTTCATAAAATTTAATCTCTAATGTTCTCAGTGTCTACTAGGCATTGCCATAAACTTGTTGCCTGTAGTATTATATGTTGCTATATATTGTATGTTTTTTTTAAAAAATTCATTTAGTACAGGATCTACAGGGTCTCACTACACCAGCAGTTCTCAACCTGTGAGTCTCAACCCGGCGGAGGTCGAACGACCAAAACACAGGGGTTGCCTAAAGCCATTGGAAACCATAACTGTAGCAAAATTACAGTTTTGAAGTAGCCACCAAAATTATTTTTTGGTTTGGTGTTACCGCAACATGAGGAACTGTATTGCAGTGTCATGGCCTTAGAAAGGTTGAGAACCACTGCTCTACACAGGTCAGACTCCTAGTGATCCTCCTGTTTTCAGCCTCCCAAGCACTGGGGTTACAGATGTGTGCCACCACACCCAGTCTCAGTCTCCATTCAGCACACCCCAGGAGCAGGGCTGGCACAGCATACCAGGGATCGAACCCCCGGTCCCTGAGCTTGCCTAAGCAAGTGCTTTATTTATTTGTTTATTTATTTATTTATTTATTTTTGTCTTTTTGAGACAGGGTCTCGCTATGCAGTTCAGGCTGGCCTTGAACTCACTTTTGTAGCCCAGGCTGGTCTCGAACTCGCAGCAATCCTCTGCCTCATCCTCCCGAGTGCTGGGATTACAGGCATGCGCCACCACGCCCGGCTAAGCAAGTGCTTTAGTCCACTGAGTTATCTAGTTGGCTACAAACATATAATAATTTCTAAATGAATTAAAGGTATCTGTATCATTTAGATTAGAGTATTATAGTAAATCAAAACTGAATAAAATTTGGATAGCAATATTAGCTTTAAAAATACATAAAAGCAAGCCTGCAGTAATTTCTTTCTTTCTTTCTTTCTTTCTTTCTTCCTTCCTTTCTTCCTTTCTCTTTCTTTCTTTCTCTTTCTTTCTTTCTTTCTTTTCCTTCCTTCATTCCTTCCTCCCTTCCTTCCTTCCTTCCTTCCTCCCTTCCTTCCTTCCTCCCTTCCTTCCTCCCTTCCTTCCTTCCTTCCTTCCTTCCTTCCTTCCTTCCTTCCTTCCTTCCTTCTTTTCTTCCTTCCTTTCTTTGCTTTTTTTCTGTACCAGGAATCAAACTCAGGACCTCCTTCTTGCCAGCCAGCACAGTACCTTGGAGCTGTAAATCCGGCAGAAGTGATTACCCTCAGCTCCCTTTCCCCAATCAGTGCTTGTCTGAAGTTCTGAATGGACAATAACTTTGAGGCTCCATGCATTCCTGGAGGAAAGGATATTATGTTGATATTAGTTAACCTGAGGCCAGTGTAACAAATTATGATAAACTTGGTGGCCTAAAACAACATACATGCATTATGTTACAGTTCTAGAGCCTTGGACTTCTGAAAACAGGGTGACACATTCCCTTCAGAAGTTCTGGGGAAAATCTGTGTCTTTCCTCCTTTAGCTTCCAGGGGCCACAGGTATTTGTTCCGTGGTTTGTGGCTGAACTGCACTAGTCCAGGATGCCTTTTTCCTATTGTCTTTCATCTCTGCCTGTGTCTATATCTAATTTACCTTTGCCTCTCTTCCAAGGGCAAATGGTGGGTTTTAGGTTCCATATTGATGGTGTGACCTCTTTATCTCAAAATCCTGAATCTAGTCTCATCTACGCAGACCTTTTCCCCACATAACAGAATATTCACTAGTGCCTAGATTTGAGATATGAATATATTTTGAGGAGCATTATCCACTGAGTGTATAACGAGTTGTTGGAAACATCTGCCATGTCCAGGAAGGGATGAGGAGATCCAGAGACTTGTGTAAAATGGCTGCTTTAGAGGAGCCCTAGTGAGAAACACGTGGATAGTAGGTTGGCAAAAATGAAGTGCTAAGCTAAAGGGTTTTATAAAGTATGTACAAAGCTAAGGAAAACCATAATATATGTTGAAGAGTTTCAAGAAGGTGACAACACAGCTAGACCTGAAGGATCAGGAGAAAGAAGGTCCTAAATGATGGCAACTTTGGTCTTTCACAGAGCGTTGTGGAAAGCTAGAAGTAGTGGAATGAATGCCAACCTTGCTGTTTTCTTCTTTCAGCCTTTCATTTTCTCTGTCTCCTCTCTTTTTTGTTCAATCTGTTACTTTTCACTAGCTGAACCAAAAGGATTTCAGTAAACAAGGTAGCCTGTATTTAACTGTCCATTTTGGCCAGTCTAGGTAGATAGAAAAGGGTCGAGAAAGAGGTGAGGGGTAAAGAAAACCACAGCTCAACCTCGCAGCTCAGTATTGCCACGGGTAGGACCAGAGGTGTAACTACTTTATTCCAACATGTGTTGTAATTTTCACCATATCCAATTTACTTCGATAAATGCTTATTGAGTATGTGTGACATTAAGGCTCTGCTTAGCTGTCCAAGAAATGCCAATGATAGTTCTGTGCATATAGCAAAATCAAACTAGAGTTCATTTTAAAAAAGCAGCAGTCTTTTTAGGCTAAGAGCGTAAATCTGAACTTTATTAGAAGTCAGAATTAAGATACACAGAAGGATCTGTATATGAGCTACGCTGGGATAAGCAATTAATGAGAGTTGGGAAATTGTTAGGTATAATGAAATGCTAAGTACTAGAAATGAGAATGTCACAAGCTAATGCAAGATTCTAAAAGGAATTAGAAAGTGATGCTGCTTCTTGCAAAGTTGGTAAAGTGCAGGAAGAATATTCATACGGAGCTACTTACCTTGTGTTTTGTATTTGTTATCTGGCAATATCTTTGTCGAGATAACTGAAAGATATTTGAAATACATGTTTGGTTTTTGGGATAGAGGTGAGGAGCAGGGGAGAGTGCCATGCAACTCCTTTTCCTTAGTTCATGACATTGCATTGTCCCTTTCCCGGGAGCCATGCATCTTATAAGGGCTTATTGATGAGCAAATGAATACGAGCAAATAATGCGACTGCTTTCATAGACATTATTAGAGATTCCTGGCACTTAAAGAGATAATTTAATAAAATGGGATACAGGTTTGGTACATGTACCAAAACCTGTGGGTTCCTGCTCAAGGGTAACAAAGTGAAATTATGAGACTGGAGAAAACTCTCCATATGGAAACAATTTAATCCTAATAAGAGAACAAATGTTTCAGACATGATGATATTATATTTTACTTTTTATAAAGGAGGAAGTATTGTAATGTTGATATAGCCTCAAATTAACTAAAGTACCAAAAAATTGGCAACTGATTTCACATATTGACAGTTCTATAATATTTCTTAAAATTATCAAATATTTTTATTTCTTGGGGGTTGGAGCAAAGCATCCCCACGGACATAGGAGATGACAGATGAAAAAGGCTAAGAGACAGAGCTATGGTGGCATTTTGCATTTAAGGCCCAAAAAGGTAAAGCAATGCCAGTAATTGTAATGAGAGTACTGAGAGTGAAGAGTTAGAATAGAGTACAAAACAAACAATATCGGCAGAGGGATTTTGAAAAAGCTGGGTGGTGAGTGAGATAAAACAGAGCGGAAGGTCAGGAGAACTTAAGAATAAGAAGGAACATGTTGACTTTTGTGAAAGGACATATCCGGTGACCTTTCCAGAGTAATTTCAATAGTGAGAAGATGGGAGTGTGGCAGAAGCGCCAGTCCCCCTGGAGCCACAGTGAAGGAACTACAAGGGTTTTGAACAGAGAGAAAGGGGAAAAAGGGACTTTCAACTCGCGTCTTTCATATGTGGTCCAGTGCACATTTACTTATAGGTGCAGTAAAGGCACTAATAAGGTGGAATTACAGCAAAGAAAAGAAGGATACATGATGATCTGAGAGAAGAGACTTCTGCTTATTACTGCAGGGTCCCATGTGTCTAATCCACCTGTGTTTCCAGTCCCGTCTCATACCTGTCTCTAGTCTGCTAAACTCTAGAAAAATAAGCATTTGCAGAGCTTTCAAACGACACCAAACCTTTAGATGTTGTCTTTCGTTGATTGTTCTTTCTTTGTCTTTTCCCGAGTTCTTGTAAATCAGGTCTCAGAACATGTCTTTAACTGTGCTTGGCTGAAGCAGTTTTACAAGCACCATTTTCCCTAGTACAATTCATAAGTAGTTATGCACATTTTTATATTTATCAGATTTTCCTTTTTATTGCTTGTCAGTCCCCATTCCCAATAAAATAAAAGCTCTGTGTAAATAAAGACATTATCAATGCAATATTTATTATTATGCCACACATGTACAGGTCCTCAATGAATATTAAGAGACGAAGGTATAACTAAAGGAATAGAAAAAAAGACGATGAAAGAACATTCAATTTTATCAGGGGTCAGAGCAAGGGAATAAAGAACACAGAGTTGAATTCTACATTATGTAGAATTCTTCAGCAGGGTCTTACAGTATATGAGAGTTCAACAGTAAGAAATTTTAATACATGCCTACTGAGTGGGTTAAAGGTGCAGAACGAAGATGGAAAACTGTTGAAAGCAAAGATGCACAAGGAAATTATTTTTTATCTTTGATATGAAGGAACATATCGAAGGTTTCATTACTTTATTATCTGGTTACCACCAGCCCAAAATAGGTTTGTAAAACCTTACTTTAGGCCACGAATTTCACTTCATTTTTCATCTCTGGGCTGGTGACGATCACGATCCTCTTCCGTGCAGCACCCTCACGGGCTCTGCAGCAGGCCTTCTTTCTGGCGTTCCCTAGTTGGCCACTATGGCGTGGAGCGCGGTGCATGTCTGGCCGATTGTCCGTTTCTCCATCCCACCCCCACCCCTACCCCCTGTTTTGTCTTCTTCATGCCTGATGCATAGAGACTTTTTCTATTTTCAGTTGGGAGTGCTGAATGTGTGATCACACAGCAGTGAAAACATGGACTGAAATTAACAGAAACAGCGTAGTTTATAATTTTTCACTAGCCATAATTTTTTTTTTCTGTTTTTTTAAACTGCTAACCAACATGAGTGAGAAAATAAGCTTAAGTGGCAAGTATAAATATGTGATGGCCTGGAAGAATGATACCTTAATTGAGAAATAGTATCATTCATGTTCATTATTGTACTGAAATGTCTTGCCTTCAGACAGAAATAGAGATAAAACAGCATATGACTCGAGAGTAATAGTACCTCTGATTCAGGGTTTTTCGTCTATACCTTGGTAGTCCCTTGGTAGTTTAAACCAGACCTTATTCAAACCAGACCTCATTATAAAGAAAAATGTTGTAGCTTTAGAATTTTTGGTATAGCACCTGTTACATTCTTCTTGTCTTTGTAGTGAAAAAATGCTTTAGTTTACCTGAAAAATGGAAAACAAAAGGAAAACAAAGAGAGGAATAATTTTATTTTGGGAAAAATAAATAATATCCCTCTTAAGGCATACTTATTCCACTGGCCTTTTATGACATTTTCAAGTGACAGCAAGAAAGATCAAAAATTACTTCTGTAGGCCCCACACAGAGATAAGCAACTGAAGTCACTATTAATTTTATCAGAGGAATTTATTGAAACCAAACACTGCATGACTAAAATATTAGGATTTTTTTCCCCCTTTCCATCCCGCTCATCACTCTAAATGAATCCACGTTCCCTTTTCTTTATCTATTCTCCTATCCTCCCAAAAGCCATCTGCTGTTTCCTTTATGAAAAAATAAAACCTACAATTAGTGTCTTGTACATCTTTTCTTTTTCTGAAAAAGGGAACTATTATGCAAATACTGTGCAATTTAGTTTCAAATACTCTTTGTAGTGTGATGAGCAATTTTCCTTCATACAAACCCAGCTTTTTTGCCAGGACTTACTAATAGATTTTTTTTTTTTTAAACAGAACTTGCACTTTTCACATGAAAAGTCCTCTAATGTAAACTCTTCAAATGCATATTTAGAATGGAATTCTTCTTCTTTGTATTGTAGAAGGTAAAAAAAAAAAAAAAAAAAAAAACAATCATTTTATGTGAGGTATCCTCAAAAAGGCATCTGAAATAACCTCAAAATCTAACTTCTGTCTTGAATGGCATTATTCTCTTTACCTAAAGAAATGGCCTAGATAAAACACTACTCAGTAAATCACAGAAAGATTATGTTTTTCTGAAAGTGTAGTGTAAGGAATGACAGTATATCTGTAATCACAAATTTGGTGTTTGGTTTCAGTTGCTACTTAGACACGATAGTCTAATTTGACCCAGTTTACTCAGGCATAGTTGATGTGATGTGTCTGAAGCTATCCCATTAACAAGATAAATGAGAAATTACAGTATTATAGGAAACAACTTTGTGCTCAGAGTCAGAAATTCTGAGTCTGAAAACTGATCCTGCAGTGTGTTCATGTCACTGCTGAGAATGTCCGCCTCTTTTCACTGATTCCCAGGGATCAAAGAACTGTTTGGGGAGGGTCCCAAAGCAGCACTGGGTAGACACACACATCTGGTCAAGATTTGCCAAGGTTCTTCAGGTTTTATCGTCCTACAGAGGCCTCCTCCCAGGGACTTGCTATGTTTGCAGTCCTAGTTCCATTTCAAGATCACATGTGTGGCCAGGTAAACTCTACTTTTTAGGTAAATCTCAATGAGCCCATGCATGAGAAGACCCAAGAGACACCAAGAGAGACATAGAACACTACCTGCATAGAGTTAATTGAATTATATATCTAACCAAATGTCTAATAACTCATAATAATTACATTTAACTTGACTAGATTGTTGGTTAATTTGCTGGTGTGGATGTATATATTTTATATATATGTGATTATAATTTAGTAAAGGAAACTGCATGTAAACAAGTATTTAATAATTAAATAAGAGGTGACATAATTTGACTATGATTGCTAACATTCTTATGTACGCTCTCCTTATAACCATGACTTTGCTTTCTTTCAAATGTTTCCTGAAGTATACAGCAAATGACACGAAGATGTTTTCACTTTGTGGTGGGAGCTGGGGCCACCTCAGGACCTCTATAGCTCGCCTGTCCCGTGAGGCCACAGGGGACAGCACTCCGAAAGACTATTTAATAAAATAAAAACAACTTAGGACTGATCTCCAAATCAGTGGTTTCGGCTTTGCCACAAAAGCTCAGAAGCAAATATCCTTGGGCCATACCTTTTGTGGGGCTTTCATTTTTCCTATGTGGTGGTACGTGAGTCCTTTCAGTGCCAACACTGTGCTTTCCTGCTACAAAAGTAAAATAAGCCCTCCAGGGAGCCCTGGCTGGATCCTGGAAATCTGTATTCTCCATCACACACACCCCATTACAGTGCCTGGTAGCCTGTAGGCACCACTAAAATAGTAACAGAGTTTTAAAAAAAAATTGATACCACCCTCTCAAATAGCATTAAGGTAGTAGTAGTAAAAGTGGAATACTTTTACATGGCTAATGTTGAACACAAGCTCTAGATTTTCTTCTGTTTTCGTTGTCCTCATTTTCCAGAGTACCTTCAGCATCTTGCAAGATGTTTCTGTTACTTGGGTCCCTGTATCTAAATCATGTGCTTGTGCTGTCAGCCGCATCACACGCTGGGCCCCTGGGCTGTGTGCTTCTAAAGCCTTCATGTTCGCAGATACAAAAGTTTTCCTCACTCCCCTTATCTTCCAGGGTTGTCTGCTCATTTCCGCTTGTACCAATATTTGGCGTTTGCATTGTTAGGATTATGTAATTATTTCCCATTCTGCTGGGTAATGTTTATTTTCTTTTATGGTAAAGATCTTTGTTTTACCTCAAACTAATTTCTTCTTTCTACTTCAGCTTAGTTTCCTAAGTGTCTGTCATTAATTTGCCCTTCAACTGCTAGTAGAAAGTAAATGTCCTTTACTTGTCAACACCATGTAAATTCTACCTTGGCTTCCTTGGTCCAGCGTCTCCTGTCCAGCCCTGCCCTGGGCTGGCTGTTCCCTCTCTCTGTCTTCAGCTTTTAGTCTAGAAGTTTCTTTACCATCATTTTGGATTTCTACAGCTCACTGAAGACCCCTCTTTGCTCCATTACATCCTTTTAAATTCTTCCTCTCTGTTTTTCAATGAACATACCCAGCCAAGGAGAGCAGGGAAGTATTTTTTGTCGTTTTGTTTTGTTTTTGTTTTTAAATATATTTGGTATGTTCAAAGATGTCTGTCATCTGTCATGTCCATTCACTTAGTTAAAATTTTGAAGTGGGCAAAATTTTAAATTTTATCAAAACTGTCCGAAGTTTAATGTTACAAACACAGTTTGGAAACGGAATGAGAAAGTATTCTGTGTTTCCACCATATATAAATGTACATGACAGCTGATGTCCCTATAATACATCTCTTTCCATTGTTCCTGGTAGTCATATTCTACAATACTCTCAACTGGACCCTCCAGAGATAAAGAAAAATAATCTACAATTTTCCGCAGTATACTTTGAAGCAATTCTAAGATCAGTGCATCCCCTACATAGTGTAGGACTTTTTTTTTTTCCAATCTAGGAGCCAAAGATCCAACACTGACTTAATTCTACAGTGAGTTTTAATTTGTATATCCAATTCTTCTTTTAATACTTTCAAAATATTTATATATTCATTGCATTCGGGCCAATTTCATTTCAGAGTATCCTCTAGTGTGGATTTGCTTGATCTGTTTCTTTCTTATTAAGTGTTATTTCTTGTTAAATGTTATTTACAGGAATATTTTACAATTGATACTATTTTCTTTTATAAAGACTAGTTTTACTATTGATTTCACTTGATTTTAATTTCATTTATTTCTATTAAAGCACACATCAAAAAATAACAAAGTACATTAAAATATTATTTATAGTATATTTACTTCTGATTTTAATAAAGGCATATATAACTTTTAATTACACTATGTAATCACTATAGTTCTGCTTTTATTCCCATTACTAAAATAATAATAAAGAAATTAGAACTCAGTTCTCTCACTTTATGAAATCAGAGCAGTGGAGTACACAAATTTTTCCATTCTGACCTAGCTATCAAATTGTACAAATCTATGAGCAGAATATGACTTTCAATTTTGAAAGTGATTTGAGTAAAATTATGAAGAAAATGTCTTATGAAAATATATATATTTTTATATATAATTGGTATTTTTTCTGGGATTGTTTTTGTTTTTACAACTTATATATTGAACCCCATATATTTTTCAACTCTACTTTAACAATGGATCACTAGAATTTGGGTCACCTTACTGTATTTACTAATAACTTGATTTGTATATGTCATTGCATTCTAGAATTAAGATCAAAAGTTAAATCTATGGTGCAAGTTGAGATTTACTTCAGTAGACTTGGTAAATAAAATATAGTACGAATTGCTAAAGGAAAGAAAATATTGATGTTATGTTGATAGTCATCCTATAACTGCTTCCATTTAGTAAATGGATAGACTGTTTAATTTTATTTCATAGAGGTAAATCATTTTAAGGATTGTTACAATGTTTCTTTAAGCAATTCCATTGAGTATATTTTAAAAATTATTCTCGGCACTATCTGTGCATTGCAAGTGACTATAATTCTAAGACACTCTAAGTTGCACTGATGCCGTTATCCTTTCTCTTACAGGAAGCTCTGATCATGGCAAGCATGGATCACCCACACCTGGTTCGCTTATTGGGTGTGTGCCTCAGCCCAACGATCCAGCTGGTCACACAGCTTATGCCCCATGGTTGCCTGCTGGATTATGTCCATGAACACAAGGATAACATCGGATCACAGCTGCTGCTGAATTGGTGTGTGCAGATAGCTAAGGTAAGTGCCACTGTCACCTTGGGTAATGACATTTCTGCATTTATATCTCTTAACCTAGAATGATTTGTATATTAAATGCATGTCAAGCTTTTGACCCCATTTAAGCAAAATAAATTATATTCACTGTATCTAAAAACACAATATAAGGCAGTAATTACATCAAATCAGACATCAAACACATGATGTATTTATATAATTTTAGCTCACTATACTGGACCATCCACATAATATTTACGGTATCCCCCCCCAAAAAAATAATAGCTTTCTAGTCAAAGTGAATATACTCCCTACTGGATTTTTTGACCTTTTATTTGATTCAGTATAGTCAAGTTAGTAAACAAAGTCAGAAAAGAAAAGGTCAAATGTCTGAACTGTTTCATTTTTCAATAATTTTACTAAACTACCCTATAGAATTGTGAGCATTTTAAATGCTTAATATCAAAATAACTTCCTGAGTTTTGACTTTTAATTGGTTACTGTGTTGAATTGGTTAGGTCTGAATAACGAGGACTTAGGGTTGTAACAGACTTAAAGAAAGAGGTGTCGTTGAGGTAGGAGGTGGCACTGTGGCAGTTTAGAGCTGTCCCTCCACTGCTGAAACTGTGATTTGGAAAACATTACCAGAGAAATCTGTTATTACCATCATTCAACAGGACATAAAGTGTTAACATTAAAATTTCTAATATAAATCTTAGCACAGAGTTTTGGAGCCAGGAAATAGCTCAGTAGAAGAATAGCTTGCCTGGCAAGCGCAAAGTCCTGAGTTCCATCTCCAGTACCAAAAGATAAAAAATATTTCTGAAGCAATATGAGGGCTAAACAAAAGATTCATATTGTGTAGTCCACAGTGTGTAACTTCCACATACATTATACATTATACTCAAAACTTTCCTTGAGTATGTATATCAATGGTGGCAAATCTCTTAGAGCTTCCAGAGATAACAAACACCTTGAGGTGGCATGCATGCCACAGGTTCACACTTACCTATACTATTATTCATTTGTTTAGTTATTTTTTATTTTTTTTTATTTATTTTTAGGGCAGTCTCAGTACGTAGCTGCAACTAGCCTTAAACTTACTATGTAGCCCAGGTGGGTGTCCAACTCACAGCAGTCCTCCTGCTTCAGCCTCCAAAGTGCTGGATTACAGGCCTTTTCAAATGCCACCCTCTCTGTTTACAAGCCTTTTCTCAGAGCTTCTAATTTTCACATGATCTTATGCATTTATTAGCAGTGATTGGGCTTCCTGTCTTTGTTATGGAGGCTTCCCAAAGTAGCCCTCCTCTTCAAGTAGGTATAACTGATTAGTTGTTGGCAGCTTGAGTATATTACCATTATCTGCATGTTCTACTATATGTGTCTCCATCTCTCTGGCTGTACAGACAGCTTATCTAGTCATGAATCCCACAACAAATATTTGTGGTTACTTTTCACATGCCGAATACTATGCTGATTGAGGTGTATAGGTGTAAATGACATAGGAATGGGATTAATTCTCTTTATACACATTAGTAGATTGAGCAGATATTCAACAAGAAAATGGCACAAATGATTGGTTTAATTATCATTCTGATTTTGAAAACAAATATAAATGTAAGGCTTAAGGAACAACCCTACTAGGTTTGATCTAAGGGAGAAGATATTGATCTGGACATGGAAAGAAAATTTAGGCAAAGGAAAGATTGCACAGGACCACATACTTTGTCATTGACATGACACAACTGCAGGAATGAAAGGGAACTCTATAATTAATTAGGTCAAGACAACCAACCTATAGAAAACCATTAAACAGAATATATTTGTAATATTTTAATGTACTATAAAAGTTTTGAGTTTTCTGTTAAGTATACTCATAGTTACAAAAATAACCTGGGATTGACTATTCAGTTTATATTCTAAAAAGATGATACCAGCCTATCTGTGCAACTTAGATGAAGTAGTACAAGAATAGAAATGAAGTACCAGTTAGGACCCTGGGGAAAGTGTGAGCCAGATAAAGTAAATGGAATGTGGACATATTTTTAGTGAAAGCTTAACTTATGTAAATTGATTAGCTGTAGAAAGTGGGAGAGAGGAATATAGTATTAGTCTGCCTTCCTGTCGCTGCTCCACAACTTAAAGGGAAGGTTTAAATTCACCCATGGTTTTAGGGGATTCAGTTTATGGTTGGTCAACTCTGAGGCGTCACCATGGAGGAGTGTGGTAAAGGAAATCTACTCAGTTTGTTGTGGCCAGGAAGCAGAGCAAGGTGCAGCATCAGAGAGAAAGGGGTGAGGATCAGATATATACCCCTGGCTATGCCTCCAGGACCTGCCAAGACATACCCAGCAGTGTGCCTTAACAACCTCCTGGCTAACTTCTAAGATAATGAAGTTGACACTTCAAAGCCATGAAACAGAAAAAAAAAAAAAAAAAAAAAAAAAAAAAAAAAAAAAAAAAAAAAAAAAAAAAAAAAAAAAAAAAAGGTTTTAGAAATGTCTCCAAATTATGGGCAATAGGGCCTGAGGGAGGACCAATAGATGCAAATATCAGTTTCAATAATTTTCTTTTTTTTTTTTTTTCAGTTTCAATTGTTTTATTGTTTAAATTTAACAATGGTTATATTACATATTTTCATCATCAGATCAGTTTAGATTAATACATATAGGTATATAAGATTGATCAAACAATTAAAAATTAATCTTTCTAAATCAACATTACTTTTTTTTTTCCCCTTTCTTTTCTTTGAAAGTTGACATATTGCATATTGTCCTAACAATCATTCTACACAGTACAGTGTGTGAGCATGACCCACTTCCCTATTGATGTTGCTTAGAAAAAAAAAGGACAAGAATATACTTCTCTTTGAACTAAGAGGAAGCAGATACATACACAGTCAAATGTTTTGCAATTGCAGTGGCCACCAGTGGAGCTTGTGATGTTGGAGGCTATTGAATCTAAGCCTCCTAAAGCTCATCCCACCAATCTAGCTCTGTGTTTCATGCATTGTAATTAAGGATTTTTTTTTTCTTGCTGAGTGGTCAAGGGCAAGTCGAAGCAAGACCTGTATAACAAAACATTCATCATTTTTTTTGTATCTTCCAGGGTCAAATCCCCTCAGGATTAGGTTTTGAACCATAGGCAGTACTTTGTAGAACTGTTGTTAGTGTCAGCCTTCGGGACGAGTCACGGCCATTGCTTGGCCATTTTGCTTTCTGTGAAAGCCTGAGAGAATGTTTTTCTCTGGGTGACTCTCCTTAGACGCACTGCAGTTCATTCATCCCTTTCCTCTGAGGTCCCCTAATCTCCTTGACCAGGAAATTTGGGACACCTCTGAGTTA
>PVJA010001338.1:0-129936 GCA_004027025.1 Myocastor coypus
TGGCTTCTAGTTGGGTTCAGAGTCGTGGAGGGTGGCTGAAGGCTGCATTCTGAATGAGTCTGGCTATCAATGAGAAGGCAACAGACAGTTGTGCCTGAATCCATTCGTCAGTCGTCGCTGATCCAGCCAATAGTCACTAAAGCACCTTCCTGCACTCCAGAGCCTTCTCTTGCCAGACAGCAGTTGCTTCTCGACTTTACCGCAGTCTATGCTCATAATCCTCCACCTAAAGATGTCCCCATGTGGCTGTTGGCTGGCCTTCACCGGCCTGGACGTGCCTCTCTCCTGTCACAGACAGAGCTTGCTTCCTGCTCTCCTGCGGCTGAGGGGGTGGGGATGCAGCTGAGTTTAGAGTCAAACTTCAAGGCAGCCAAATGTGGCCAGCTGAGTGTGGGGTAGTGCCTTCAGAAAGCCCAAGGGGGCTGGGAGGCAGAGGTAGGGGTATTGAAGGCATTTCAGTTAGACAAAACTTGTATGAATTTGCAGTACATAGCGTGATGTTTTGAAATATCGCTATACTGTGGAATGGCTAAATCAAGGTAATCAGCATTTACATTTTCTTATGTACTCTTATTTTGGTGATGAGGAAGCAAAGTCTATCCTGAGTGATGTCAAGAATAAAACACAGTGTTGGTTTGTTAAAAAAGAAGAAGAAGAAGAAGGCAACAGATCACTGAAATTATGCAACATACACATACATACAAACACACACACACACATGCACACATAAAGTAGTGCTGGCTTATTTGGATAGATTGGTATGTTTTGCTACGCTGTCTACACACAGTGACTACCAGTGACAGTGCAGACAAGCATGGAAGTTCAGTTTTCTATTTTTTCCTTTTTCTGCCTTTGTATTGGTGCTGGTTTTATTTGGTTGTTTGTTTTTCCTTTCATTCATCATTTAATTTTGTTTTTATGTAGCTGTGAACACAGTTTCTAGCTTCCTTGTTGTTCTTTCCTGTTCTTCTTCTTGTCTCTTCCTTGGCTCTTTCATTTTTCCACATGAGCTTTTCAGAGTTAAACGATTTACTTTTGCCATTTAGCCTCAATTCTCATAGCCTCCTCTTCTTCTAACTATTTTTTCCCTATCCCCTTTTAAACTTTAACACCTGATACTAAAATGGAAATATGAAAGATTTAGACACTGCAGAGGAGTTTGTGATTGCTTTTAGATTCTCATTTAATAACAAATCTGGTTCATACAGTTAAAGGCAACAAATTAATGGCTACCTCAGATTGCCATTTTCTAAGCTGTGATTGTTTCTGTTATTGATAATGGTACTAGTTTAGCCAAAACCACAGTAACTGTTGTGCTTCTTATTTCTATTCCAAACTGAAATTGCATCCAACAATATAAACAAACATTAATGGCCATGAAAAGTCAAAGAAGCACTAAGATGATATTACTAGGACATGCCAATACTTCACTGTCAGAAAAGCAAATCAAATAGACAAAAATTCAAACTGAAATATTAGAACAAAACAAGATTATGAACAAGT
Organism: Myocastor coypus; assembly: GCA_004027025.1. Lineage (NCBI taxonomy): Eukaryota > Metazoa > Chordata > Mammalia > Rodentia > Myocastoridae > Myocastor > Myocastor coypus. Next base: position 1,504 of record PVJA010001338.1, read on the forward strand.
GGATCTAGTAGATATGTATGCAGTGTTCCACCGCACAATATCAGAATGCATGATTTTCTCATATCTGCACATAATGGTCTCCAAAATAGACTGCCTCAAAGAAAATGCCTAAGTAAGTGAAAAGAAACTGAACTTATCTCGTGCATATTATCAGGACACAGTCAGATGAAATTGGAAATTAATGGCAACAAACTACCAAATTTGATCATCACAAGAAAATTATATGAAACTATCCTGAACAGACATTAGATCACAGAAGAAATTAGACAGTTTCTATAATTCAATAAGGACACTAAAACATAAAATATCTTATGGGACACAATGAAAACTATCATAAGGGTAAAATGTAGAATAGTGAATGCCTATATTAGGAAAACAGAGCAATGCAAATGAAGAACTTACTAGTGAACCTCAAATTTCTAAAAAATAAAAAAAGCTAAAATTCACATAAGTGAAGGACTTATAAAGATCAGAGCAGCAATTATTCACTGGATATTAAGTAAACAACTCCAAGAATCAAAATTATCTGTTTGAAGGATTAAATAAAACAGAAAAACCTCAATCCAATGTTATAAAAAAATGAAATTAGAGACTTAAATCCATGCAATGAGGAATAAAAAGTATGAAATCACTCCCCCTGCTGAAGAAATTAAGAACTTCTCTGGATTTCTATGTTAACAATTGTTATTCAAATAAGTTGTAAAATTCAGATGGAATGGACAAAAAAATCTATATTCAGATGAATTACCAAAACTTAAGCAAGAATATATGAAAATTCTACATATATATATATATATATATATATATATATATATATATACACATAAGGAAGAATGAATTAAAAAAATTATTTTCTAACGGCGTGATCCTTTATTACAAGACCCAGAGACACCATAAACATTCCTAGTATTGATAAGCAAATTCAGCTCTGTAAGAGGAAACAAAAATTTTTGGTGTATATACTTTTATTTATTTATTTTTAAGTTAAATTCACTGGTACAGTTTAGGTATACATGAAGATCACTTTTATTGTACACTATTTTTATCTGTGCATGATACATCTTGGTTCCCTGCTTTTTCAGACCCCACCTTCTCCCTTTAAACTCTCTTCTCATCATTATGTAAAAGGCTTTCTTTCAATAATATCATTCTTTATCTAGCTTTTCTTTCTTTCCCCTCTACCCACTTCCTACCTTCCCTTTCCCCTTGAACTATTTCTTCCTAATCTATTTATCTATTATACATTGCTTTAATTTTTTTAATTTTTTTTAATTTTATCAATTTTAATGAGGAAAAATAAAATGAGTCAGTTTGAAAATACATTAGTAGGACAACGACAATGATTTAAGTAATGAATATTGTTTTCTTCATAGTAGTTGTTCAGAGGACAAGATGGAGACATGATAACTTCTAAACACTATTATTACAGAGACATCAGCACAGATGTGTAGGTAGGGACCTTTCAGCCTGCCCAAACCCACCAGATCCCCTACCTGACAGGAGCCCAGACACCAGTGTGCACATGTATGTAAGGACCTTTCTGCCTTTCTGCTTGCACCCACCAGATATTTCCCTACCTAGAATCCAGCAAAAGGTGCCTATAGATACTTTTGCAGAGAGCCAAGACCCACCATCTCCTGTGGAACTCTGCAGCAAAATTTCCTACAGAGAAGATGGGTTGAGACTCTGCCAGCTAATCAGGAACTGAACATCTTGCTAGAGGAACACAGTAGGTTCACCTCCACGAGCAGCACCAGGAAGAAGCAGAGCACAGCAGCCAGATCCAGCCAGCGTATCTGGATAAGTTCCAACTTGGTTGATCCAGACCTAAATTTCAGTAAGTGTTAACTGCATACCTGCACCAGAGCTCTACACCAAAGGGAAAAAGACAGTCAGTGCTATATGAAATACAATAAGAAGGAACAAGATGCAATCTTAGGCTCCATGATCAGTCAGAATAAATACAAGACATAGAAGAAATGTAACGTAGAAGAAACTGGGAATCACACAGCTGAAATCTCAAATTGATAGAATCTAAAATAAAGAAACAAATGCAGATAGGTAAAAAAAGGAAATCTGATGAGAAATAACATCTGAAGTAAAAAAAAAAAAGAAATGTATAAATTAATAGCGTTTGAAGTAAAAAAAAAACTGCAGAAAAGTATAGAAGAAATGAGATCAGAAATAATCTCTGATGTAAAAAAAAGAAATCTCTGAACTAATAGCATATAAAGTGAAGGAACAACTGCAGGAAGGTGAGAGGAAATCAGATTAAGAATAATCTCTGAAGTAAAAAAAGAGGATAAATATAAAAAAGAATTTTTTGCTTCTAAAGAAGACATTGGGGTCTGGGTAGATAACTTTGTGGCACGACTGCCTGCCTGCCAAGTGCAAGGTTGTGAGTTCAAACCCCGGTCCCACACACATACACAAAAGAAGACATTGATAAAAATTTAGAGGAGAGTATAAAAGATGGACTCTTTGACAATATGGGAAAGGAATAAATCACATGAAGCAGTTATAAAGAGATATATAGGGCAATAAAATCTAAATCATAAGCAGACAACAGTGTACGAGGGAAAGTGAAGATAGTTTCACATCTTGAAGACACAGTCACAGCTTGTGAAAAGGTAGAAAAGATCTCAAAAAAAAAGCCAGGATGCAGCAAAAAATAACTTAACAGCTGCAAGATGATGCAAAAGAGCCGGGCGTGGTGGCGCACGCTTGTAATCCCAGCACTCGGGAGGCTGAAGCAGGAGGATTGGTGCGAGTTCGAGACTAGCTTGAGCTATAAAAGTGAGCTCAAGGCCAGCCTGAACTGCATAGCGAGACCCTGTCTCAAAAAAAAAAAAAAAGACAAAAAAAAGATGATGCAAAAATGAGCAATTTGAGATTAATAGGAATCAGTGGGAAAGAAGGAATCAATACAAATGACATAAAAAATATAGGCAGAAGTAATAGCAGAAAATCTCCAAAATATGAGAAAACAACTTGACATTCATGTAACCGAGGCATACAGAACTTGAAATAACATCAGCATAACTAAAAAAAAAAAAAACATGCAGCAATATAATAGTCCAGATCCCAGAAATCCAGCAGAAGAATAATATTTTAAAAGCCACGAAAGAAGAGAAACAGATGACACTTAAAAGAAAAGTCATCATCATAATAGAAGATTTCTCTTCACAAACCATGCAGTCAAGAAGAGCATGGAGTAGAGTGCTTTAAGTCCTCCATGAAAACAAATACCAGCCCAGACCGCTATACTCTGAAAAACTGTCTTTCAAGTTTGAAGGAGAGATGAAATACCTCCATGACAAAGAAAAACTAAAGAAATTTACAGTGACAAATCCACTTCTACACAGACTACTAGAAGATATTTCAAAGAGGGACCCAAATTCCATGAATGAGAACAGAAAGAACCCACCAATTAGGACAACCAATTAAATATAGGAGAAACAGGGGAAACAATAGTATGTAAAAACCATGTGAAACATAAGTCAATACATTTCAATTATAACCATCAATGTAAATGGACTTAATTCTCCAATAAAAAGAGACTGCACTGTGGATTAGGAAGCAAAATCCAACAATATGAGGTATACAAGAAACACAATTAATAAAGAAATTCATAGGCTGAAAGTCAAAGGACAGAAAACCATACTACATGCCCAAGCACCTAGGAAAAAAAAAAAGGTGGTAGCAAACCTGTTTGTAGATAGTCAGAACTTCAAGCCAAAATTGATCAAATGAAATAAAGACAGTCATTTTATACTGGTCATGGGAAAAATTCAACATGATGAGGTAACACTCATTAATATGTATGCACCCAACATGGAAGCACCAAGTGATATAAGGCAAATATTAATGGACATGAAAAATCTAATATCCAATGCCACAGGAGACCTTAACACTCTTTTATCCCCAAAAGATAGATAAAGAAGAGAAAAATTAGCAAAGAAGCAGCAGAACTGAGCCCAAACTTGGAACAGATGGACTTGGTGGACACAGACAGAATGTTCCACCCAATCACTTTTGAATACACATTTGTTTCAGCTGCACATGGGACATTTTCTAAAACAGACCACATACTAGTCCATAGATCATGCTTGGGTATATGCAAGAGAACAGAAACTATCCTATGTATATTATCTGATCACAGTGCATTGAAATTGGAAATAAATGACAAAAGAAACCACACAAAAAACAGAAATACATGGAAATGAAACAGCACCCTGCTCAGCAACCAGTGCATTACAGAGGAAATTAAATAAGAAATTAAAGAATATCTACAGATTAATGAAAATTCAAACACGACCTATTGGAATGTATGGGACAAAATGAAAGCAGTTCTTTGAGGGCAATTTATAGCTCTGAGCACACACATTAAGAAAACAGAGTGGGAAGAAATAAATACCCTAATGCTGCACCTAGATCATTTAGAAAAGGAAGAGCAAACCAAACTCAAAGCCCAAAGATGGGAAGAAATTATAAAGATTAAGGCAGAAATTAATTCAATTGAGAAAAAGAAAACAATACAATGAATTCATAAATCAAAAAGCTGGTTCTTAGAAAGATTAAACAAAATTGATAAGCCCCTAGTTAATCATCAAAAAGAGGAAAGAAAAAAAACCTAAAATACAAGCAATAAGGACTGAAAAGGATGACATTACTGCAGACCCAGTGAGACACAGATCACTCATGGCTACTTTGAGAATCTTTACTCTAATAGGTTTGAAGACAGCGAAGAAATGAACAGATTTCTAGAAAAGTACACTTTACCAAAGCTGAATCAAGAAGGTGCAAGATCTCAATAACACAATAACAACCAATGAAATCCAAATTGTAATAACAATCCTACCAACAAATGAAAATCAAGAACGTAATGAACATGCTGCTGAATTCTATAAGAAGTTTACAGAAGATATAATCCAAATACCCCTCAAACTCTTCAGTGAAATTCAAAAAAAAGAAAACCTCCAAAAATCATTCCTGGAGCCATGTATTATACTGATAACAAAGCCAGAGAAAGTTGGAACTAAAAAAGAGAACTACAGGCCAATCTCTCTCATGAACACAGAAGCAAAAATACTCAATAAAATCCTATCAAATAGAATACAACAAATCCTTAAGATTATTCATCATGACTGGGTAGGATTCATCCCAGGAATACAAGGATGATTCTATATACACAAATCTAGAAATGTAATATACTATGTCAATAGAGCCAAATCCAAATACCACATGATCATGTCAGTTGCTGCAGAAAAGGCTTTTCACAAAGTCCAACACTCATTCGTGCTCAACATTCTGCAGAAAATTGGAATAGTTGGCTTCTATGTCAATTTGATAAAAGCCATCTATGACAATCAGACAGATAACACAATTCTGAATGGGGACAAACTGAAATGTTTTACTCTCAGACGTGGTACAAGGCAAGGATGACCTCTGTGAACACTCATTTTCAATATAGTTCTGGAATCATGAGCTACAGCCATAAGACAAGAGAAAGAAATAAAAGCCCATATACTTTTTTTTATCATTTGTATTAACTTCTTCTTTCTTGTTGATATGTATTAATTTCACAATGCTCATCTTGTAAATTATGAATAATTTTTCCTGTATCCTAGTTGTTTTTAAGAGATCCATTCTTACCTTTTTGGTAGCTGCAACAGTGTTTTCAATATCTGAAACTCTATCTTCACTTTGATTCATATAGGTTTGCCAGCTTATCATTCAGGTTTTCAGTTCCTGTGTATCTTTTTGAGTCTGCTTCATGTGATCTATTTCTTTGCTATATTGTTCATACAAGGAGTCCAAAGTTGTTCTAATCTGCTATTATTTATCAGTTTCTTCTTCAGAAGCAGTTATTAATTCTTTTATTATGGTTATCCTTTCTTTTTTTACTTCAAAAATTTCTGATCAAATTTCCTCTCCACCATTCTGCAGCTGTTTCTTAACTTCTGATGCTATTAATTCAGAAAGTTATTTTTTTTTTACTTCAGAGTTTATTTCTGATTCACTTTCCTCTATACCTATTTGCAGTTGCTTCTTTACATCAGATGCTACTAATTCAGAGATTTCTGTTTTGTCAGAGATTATTTCTGATCTGATTTCCTCCCTACCTATCTGTAGATATTTCTTTACTTCATATGCTGTTAAATCAGAGGTGTTTTGTTACATAACACAACATAAGGCAGACCAGAAAATTGTATACAGAAAATGTTCCATCCATATGGAACTTTTACTCTCAATGGAGAAAACTTAAAATGGGTTGAGAGGAAAATTGAGTAGAAGAAGAGAGAGATTTTGAATAAGGGTAAGGTAAAAAGTAAATTATATGAACTTTTTGAGACTGATGAAAAAAACACTAGAAGGAAAGAAAGAAAGCAGAAATAAGAATAGAACAAAACAATAACAACAACAACAAAACTAGACACAATGTTCACACTTACAGAAAAAAAAAAAAACAAGAGCAATTAAAACAATGCACAGAGGGCTGACCAGATAGCTCAGTGGACTAAATGCCCTGCTCAGGCAGGTACAGGAACCAAGGTTTCATCTCCCATGTGCAGTGCTGGCCCTGACCTGAGGCACGCTGAGATGGTGATTGAGACTGGGCATGGTAATGTGCGCCTGTAGTCCTAGAGTCAGGCAAGTTAAAAACAGGAGGATCACTATGAGTCTGACCTGTGTATTGAGAGTCTGCAGATACTGTACTAAATCAAAAATCATTAAACTAAAGCACAGAAAGAAAGTAAAAAGTGAATAATATCTTCTTGAAGGCTTGCCTTTGCTGTCACCAGTAGGCAAAATGGGCAGATAACAAGCAAGATCCACGTCGAGAGTGACTTAGCATTCTTGCAATAGAATTTTAGCATGATGGTGGCCAGAAATCCTGTGCTTTCAGCTCAACCTAAGAGCATATTGTTTCTGTTTTCTGGTTGTTATGCAGGCTTCTGAGTTGTCTAGACCATAAAACTCCTGCCACTTTGAATTCAGGTCTCTAGTTTTTGGGTCTTCCGGTTTGTGGTTCACACACACATTGGGAGCCACTAGATGGAGCCAGCTTGAGTTGTTTTATGTCCTGAATTCAGAAAGCAAATTTTGCAAAACAGCATCCTTGAAATTGCCCCCTCTTGTGGACAACCAAACTCCACTGGACTTGATTAATTTCCACTACTGACTACCGCACCCACTGCTCTGCGGAACTTCTGTATTTCTCTGTGGAGGCCTTTAGACTCCTTTAGCTTTCACTGTGCTTCTGCAGACTTGAGACGCCCCTTTCAACTCCAGGGAGGACTCGGAGGACGGGTCACTTGTCTTCTCCCTTCCAAGTTGAAGCCTTTCTCTGATCCTCCCAGTGACTCCATTATCACTTCAAAACCTCTGTAATCTCTGAAGTCTTCCTCTTTGTGTTTCTCAACACAACTCTATTACATTGCAGCCTCTGGCCTCAAATATCAGCGAGGCTGTTTTGCTGCTGACTTTCATCATTCAGTGATCCTTCCAGATATTCCTCTCACCATTTGCTGGAATAAGACTGCCGCGGCCAGCGCAGGGAGAACTCGGGAGAGAGACTGAAATTCAGAAGGGCCAAACGCTGTGGTGGCGAAAGGCAGTTTATTGATAGAAGCTGTGATATTTATACACTTCAAGGAATAATTGAGGGCCAGGTTAAGTCAGGACACACTTCCCTCTACGAGCTGTTTTTCTGTATTAATTGGCCCAGTTCCCTTTCCCAGGGTCAACGCATCCTTGACTATATCTTAGTGTCTATTCTAAGCTTACTTGGTAAATATTTGCAGCTCATGGTCTGCAGGTGTCTGGGTTCATTCCAGGGAGCCCTGGCGAAGGTCCTTGTTAAAGGACCCCATTTTTACAGGGCTCCCCACATAAGACTGAAGCCATTATCCTAGGAGGATAGAAAAGGTGCGTTTCTATGATGCTTCAATCATCTTTTATTTGACTTAAGTCTTCCTGGGATTAGGATAATGCAGCCTGAATCTCCTGGGTCCCTTGGGAGAATGCCGTTTTAAACACATTGTGCCTCCATGTCACATTCTTTTAACTTTATTGCCAAGTCAGGAGCTAAAAATAGTGTTCGAAATTTAAAAAGTTAAAATTCAAGTAAGTCTTTTTATTTATTTATTTATTTATTTATTTATTTTTATTTATTTATTTTTTTGTCTTTTTGAGACAGGGTCTCGCTATGCAGTTGAGGCTGGTCCTGCGCTCACTTTTGTAGCCCAGGCTGGTCTCGAACTCGCACTGATCCTCCTGCCTCAGCCTCCCAAGTGCTGGGATTACAGGCGTGAGCCACCACGCCCGGCTTTGTAAGAACTTTTTTTTTTTTTTTTTCCGGGACTGGGGTTCAAACTCACAACCTTGCATTTGCCAGGCAGGCACTTGTGCTATGGAGCTATCACCCCAGCCCCCAAGTAAGTCTTTAATGAGATGTTACTATGCTTTTTTGCCTTTTGTCATACAAAGTTAAAAAAATTCCTTTTGGCTAGCAAGTTCAGAATATGTTGGTCAACTCCTTCATCTAGATTATAAAAAGGAAAACCAGTTATTTAGTGTCCCTTCCTTTAGAGGACTTAAGCTCAAATACATGTGAAATTGTTTTTGGTTTGTCCAAAGGAGAAATTTGTCACAAGTTAATATAGTAGAATACGAAGGAATGTAGAATATTCTGAACCTACTCACTATACTATTACAGCATTCCTGTGAAGAAGGCAGGATCTGCGAAAGAATCCTGGATCTACCTGATTTTGTGATTATGGTATAGGATTAGAAAGCTGTCTGTCATAGATGGACTGGGGAGACTCATGGGTGAAGGGCAGTAAAAATAAATAGGGAGGGCCGGGGAGATAGTGCAGTAGAATAACTGCTGGCCTGGCAAGTGTAAGGTCCTGAGTTCAATCCCCAGTACCACTAAATAAAATAAAATTAAATAAATAAATATGGATTGGGAATTTTCACATAACATGTCCAAAATTATTCACTGTATTTTGGAATAAAATAACTTATTTTAAAATATAATTGATACAGGGTGTTACTATGTAGCTTGAACTTGGTAGTGACCCTCCTCTTTTCAATCACCCCAGAGCTGGAATAAAGGTGCACTCCACCATGCCAGTGTCAGTGGCCTACTCAGTGCTGCTGGGGGCAGAGTTGCCATGGGGTATAGTACTAGAGATCAAGTTGTTCCTGCTCTTGCCTAAGCAGGCATGTAGTCTGCTGAAATATCTTGCTACCATAGTAAAATAACTTTTATCTCAAACATATACACACACCCTCTGGAGCTGTAAATGGGCAATGGAATTATTTCCATATAGCAATGCATAATACAAAAATCCATGTTCAATCTTGGTCCTCTAAATGAGTATCATTTCTAATGTCATACCAATTATTACTATACTCTATTTAAAATAAATTTTTTAAAAAGGTAAAAAAAAAGAAAAGAGAGAAGAATACATAAAGTTTCCTGAAAGCAAGCAGTAATAGTCAATAATATGTTCATCCATACGTAACCATATCTGTTAATCTGAGCAGCAGGTTTGACAATAAAAATGGGTAATATGTCAACCATTGTTGATCAATTATTCTTGTTTCAAAAATTGATAACATATACATTAATGCTACCCTATTTCTGTCATTGTTTCTGATTTTATTTGTTTCACTCTTCAGAACAAAATAAAATACAACTGAAAATAAAATTGATTAATTAAAAAAAGTATTTTTCTGTTGAATCACTTTTCTATAAATATATATGGTTCCTTAATGGTGGCATAGAGTTGTTTTGAAAAATTGAGAATATTTTTGCTTTAAATAGCATAAAGTTTACTTTCACACAAAAATACAGACAGAGATAAGACAACACATAAACCTGTAATTGAACTTTTAATGGAATTAAAACAGTCTGGATATCAGGCATTACAGCTCTGCTAAAATGCACTCTAAGGGAGAATACACATAATAAATTACTTCATAACATTAAAACACCCCATTTTAGTGTACATGTTTAGATTTGGCATTAAGTTTCTGCAATCGCCCTGTGAAAATGGCTATTGTGTAGCAGGCCCTTGACCACTCTGGTTCTTTAAGGAAGTTAAGCACTCTGTTACAGAGTATTATGCTTCAAGCAACCTAAGATGCTGATCATGGGGTGGTTCTAAGTGATTCTGTACGGTCTGATATGTATGACTCTCCATCATTAAATGGAAATTGTGTATATGGAACTGAGTTTGAATAGCTACGGAAGTTTCAAGTATGATGCATGAGGAACTGGCCTCAGTGTCAGAGTTCTTTCTATCTTTCTATAGGCAAATGTGTACCTATGATCTCAAAAGCTGTACCCTGCGATCAGTTAATAGAGAAAGAGAGGACCAGTTGCTCAGAGGGTTCTGCACATCAGGTGGGCATCACATACTGCTGCACAGCTGTAGCAGTACAACCGCTTTGCCAGACACAAGTGAGTGCTCAGAGGTGGGAGAACTTCAGGCAGTACACATCTTCTCCATGTTGTTTGGGTGAAACAAAACGTTCAGGTATAAAATTGTACTGATATGTTTCCAAATAACTATTCATTGCTTGAATTTCAGAAAATTAGTTAATGTGGAGACTTAGAGAAAGATATATTTGGTAAAGAGTTTTATGCAGACAGATATTTCTATATGGTAAAAGAATGTCAAATATTTGTGGCATAATTAAACGTCTACAATAAATGTCCTCAGAATAAGAGGATGTTAGGAAGCAAGTTACAGAAAGTTCTGCTCTGTGGATAGAAGTCAACCATCTTTTTCAGGCAGCCCGAACATTGACCAAATGAATGCATGAGTAAAATGGTAATCCTGATAGAGATTCTGAATGGGCTTCAAAAATTTGACTCAGTCCTACCGGCTTATCTGGCTGCGGCCATTGTGGCCAGAAGGGCCCTGAACTTTTCCAGAAATAAAATATCAGATGTGAGCATGGGAATGTCACCCTTTCCCATGTGGTCTGTACTTACCCTGGAAAAAAAAAGTATAATGTATTTGAATGTTTTACTGGAAAGAGCTTTACTGGAATAGCTGCATTTTTAATCTGTTCTTTGTCTTCTTATCTTTTTTTTCTTCCCTGAATCATTGTACAAGAGCTGGCATCCATCAGCTGAAAAATGCTTCTTCTTTCACAGTATATATTATGCCATTTAAATTTTATATACTCTTTCAGTTTCTCATCCTATGGAGACAATGTGATGTTCATTCATATGAGTAATTTATTTCACTTATGATTATGGCCTCTAGCGGCACCGATTTACCTATAAAAGCCTCGCGTTTATATTTTTATACCTGAGTTAGCTCTCCATTGTATAAAAAATTCCACGTCCATCTTTGTCCATACTTCAGTTGATCGGCATTTGAACTATTCAAAAGGAAGGATGAGGGAAATAACAAAAGAAAGAAAGAAGGAAGGGCAAAAAGAAATATATATGTATATACATAGGCTACCTTGGATAATTTCACTGCTGATTTCTTCTGGTCTATTGAAAGAAATAGTTAATTCTTAATTTTTCTTCTATCTTATTTATCTATTTAGTTAGTTATTTAATTAGTTAATTAGTTTTGTATTTTGGGGAAGGATCTACAGGGTGTTCAGGGTCTTACTACTAGATGGGACATGTAGAGATCTGCTTGTTTACAGCCTCCCAAGAGCTGAGATTACAGGCGCACATCACTATACCCAGTTTCACTTGCGGTATCAGAATGCCCTGAGGGTGGGGCCAGCACAGCAGGCCCAGGTCTGCTTGCAGGCACGTTAATCCTTGGAGCTATTTGGTGTGTCCTCCCATTTTATTTAATATATTTCTGACAAATTTTGCATGCTTATGTTAATCTCAGCAACTAAGCTGAAGACAACAATATACCATATAACAAAGAATAGAAACTTTCCCAGAGGCCTCAGAAAGAAAGACTAGGATTAGTTATCCTGTTAAATACCACAAAGCACCTGTAATATTTCCTCAAAGCAAAGATTTCCTGAAATCTTTGGGGGATTTTGGTGGTCTTCTTATATTTTCTAGCATATTTATAACTGACAATATCAGAAGTTAAACATTGTTGAATGTACATTTTTTAAATTAAATAACATCAAGGAAAGCATACATGTATCAAGAATATGCTTTTGCATGCAAAGGAAGATGGTGCGCTAATATGGGGCAGGAGTGAATAAAGCATCATTTGCACTGAGGGCAGCTTCATTATGTTAGGTGGAATTACAGCTTTGCATATTAATTTTATTGAAAAATTATATATATTTCAAGGAGAAGCAGTTGCTTAGGAAATTGACCTTGGATGCCCTGTGTCTGCTAATCACAACATGTTTACTTGACTGGTTTAAGCAATAGACAGCCCACTTCTGAATCTGCTTATCAAATGTTTCAGATATGATAGGCATGCAGTTCACTCATCTGGCCAGGGGAGGACCTATGGGTTCTTAGGATGGCACCCTTTGATGGGACAAGTGAGATAGGATATAAGGGTCAAGTCATGTATCTGCACGTGTGCACTGGAGCTACAGCTTCTTCATCTGTGCAGTTCAGCCTCACACCATAGACTCTCCAGGTAGGTCCCATCCTCTGATAGAAGGGTTTTGCTGATTTTCAGTGGCTTTTATTTTGTAAATTGGAAACTCTTGTGCAGAGCCAGTCCAGGATTTTATGGGACTTCATCACTTAAATTACAATTATGGATGCTCATTTCTGAACTTGTACACTGATGTAACACCAACTTGCAAATATTTATCCAGGGAATAAATATATACGCATGTATGTTTGTGTGTATGCTTGATGAGCACCTGATTTTTTAATTCCATTTTCCTTTCTTTTCTATTTTTCTTTTCTTGTTCTCTTTACTTTTATTTTATTATTTTTAATAAGGAATAACAATGCATAACAATGTGACAGTTTCAAAATGTTAGTCATACATTTCAATATTTTATACAATGCATATTATTGTCCTCCTATTAGTTATACAGAGCCCAGAGTGTAGAAGTTATAATTTTTCAAATCATTATTGGTACAACCAATTTTCTTCTCTATGAACTAAGAAAAAGTATTTGTATATATAATCCAATGTTCAATAATCACAGTGGATTATTGGTAAAACTGGCAATGTTAGAAGCTGTTAATTGAAACCTTTTACAGCTCAGCATTCTAATCTGTTAGTCTTTTGAAAAGAGCAGTTAATGCTTCACTTTTTGTTTTTATTATTTTTTGAGTTTTGACTTCTTATGTCGTCTGCTTTATTTTTTAAAACGATTAGTCACTTTTGTATTGGGTAACCTAAACAACTAATTTCAACATAACATCAGGAAATACAGCACTGTTGAATTCCTATTACTTTGAGTTTTTAAAAATTCTTTATTACTTTTAACAAGAAATAACAATGTATAGTAATGTGACGGCTTCAAAACACGTTGGTTGTACATTTCAGTATTTGATACAATGCACATTTTTGTCCTTCTATATAGTTATACAGAGCACAGGATGTAGATGTTATAATTTTTCAAATCATTATTGGTACAACAAAATTTTCTTCTATTTGAACTAAGAGAAAGCATTTGTATACACAATTCAATGTTCAATAATCTCAGTGAGTTATTGATAAAACTGGCAATGTTGGAAGCTGTTGACTTGTCTTTTACAGTTCAACATTCTAATATAGCTTTATGTTTTATGCCTCGTGGTTAAACTTTTCTGCTGGGTAGTTAAGGGCAATTTTAAGCAAGACCTGTATAGCAGAACATGTAACTTTTGAATTTCTTTCTTTAATGTATTTGGTTGTTACAGGGTCTCACTACACACCTTGGACTCATGATGATTCTCCTGTATCTCAGTCTCCCCAAAACTGGGATTACAGGCGTGCATCACCATGCCCAAACTCGGTGGCTGGATCAGTCAGCCCTTGGGGACAGGGCTGATGTGGCATGTGGTGGCTGGCTTCAAACTGTGGTCCTTGCAATGCTGACCCCATCCCCAGGCCATGCTGATACTGCAACTGAGACTGGGTATGGTGATGTGTGCCTGTAATTCCAGCTCTTGGGAGGCTGTAAACAAGCAGATCACTACAAGTCCCATCTAAGCTTGCCTAAGCAGGAATTTTAATCTGCTGAACTATCTTCTTGGCCCTCATTCTACTTTTCTAGAGCATGTTAATGCAAGCATAGAATATTCTTTTACAGCTTTAAAATTATGTAATAGGTTATATCAATTGATTTGCAGGCATAAACAATTAAAAAATTAACATGACCATAGTTACTTCCAACCTTGGCCAAGTTTAAGTTTGTGTTAAATTTTTTAAGAAGCTTGAATTCTGTGGAAGTTAGTATAATGAATATGAGTCAAAAATGTGATCTGCCTATCTAGAAATATTCTTCATTTTTGTCAAAACTTTAACTTGATCTGTTGCACAATAAACCATGATTCTATATTTTACATTATTTTAAGAATAGACCATGGCAATAAGGAGTAAACAGCTATTAATATACCTATTTTTCAATAATAAAATAATATCTTTGCTAAACTTTTATCATTGTATGTAATATCTACCTGTCAATGTGTACATTTGATTAAAAAAGAATTATATTTAGTGGACAAGTGAGGAAAACATACATTGTTAAGTCTGTATAGTGGTATATTTGAAGATTCTACATGAGATAAGTATTACCTGATGAAAGGCACACAGACTTGAATTTCAGACAGAGTACTTCTGGAAATTATGCTCTCCTCTCAATCAGAATTCACTCAGCTTCTGCACAAAGTGAGCCGTGAGGAAGGCATGGTTAGTGCTATGTCCATCCATGTAGGGCTCTAAGAACTGAGATATTAACCTGCCTCTCAGCAGAGGTGACTACAGAATACCACTGACATTCTAAGGCTCTGCTTCCCTGAGACTGCTCTACCACATCCCCCCCACCCCCCCAGGCTTGCAGAAATCTGTGATGTGCACATTTTTATTTTTTGTTCCTTTTTTTTTTTTAAATGTTGTTAGTAAAGGGTGTACAGGGTCTCACTGCACAGATTGAACTTGTGATCCTCCTGTTTTTCAGCCTCACAAACTCTAGAATTATAGGTGTGTGCTACCACGCCCAGTCTCAAGCAGCATTTCAGTGCGACCCCGCGGGTGCAGTGGGGGGGGCTTGTTACCACATGCTGGGGATCAAACCCTGTCCTTGCACCTGCCTAAGTAGGCACTTTAGTTCTCAGAGCTATCTGATGGCCCTGATGTGCACGGTTAAAGTCAAGCGTTGGCTATGAGAAGTTGGGATGAAAACGATGTCTCAATACTGAAGATAAAGCAATAGAGTATAACAGTGTATCAGTTCACTATTACATTGTGCTTATCCTGAATACAATGTGAATCATGAATCTACCATTGATACTTCATATTTTCTGATAAATTATATTGAAAAAACATATGTATATTTCCTGTACAAAGTCTTCAGTATTAAATATGTGGAAATTTTAAATCCATAAACTATAATGTTAATTATTTACCTGCTTCACATCATTAATTGCAATTCATTACCAAAAGAAGTTAAAATATCTTTTGACACATTTATTTGAATATTAAATAAACTTGCAGGGCTTCAGCCCTGGAGTTTGGTCCCACAGTGACTTCTGCAGTATTTGAACTTGCTTGGTCAGGTGTCTCCCTTAAATGTAATATTTCCACTAAAATAATTAATAATAATAATAATAATTATTATTATTATTATTATTTCATCCTTTTACAATACTTAGTATATTTTGCAGCAGATATATTTCAATATATTTGGTTCTCTGTTGATGTATGGTGTCATAAATTAAAGAAAATATCTCTAAAAGTAATAATGAATAATAAAATATGTATTAAACAAAGGATTTATCTCCAAGTAGGAATAAAAACTAAATTAATGTCACTTAGTGGTGAGAATTAGGGTCCATTGATAGAGAAGGGAATTCTACTTATTATTTTTATATACTAAGAATAACAAGATAACCCTAAAAGCGTTGCTCCAGTCCTCCAGCAACATGAAAGAAATCAACCACTTTTTCTCAATTTATTCACAAGTTTTTAGATGAAAAAGGTAAACAAACAGAAAAAGTCATTCAATTGCTCTCATTTTACGATATGGATTGTTACAGAGCAAAAGCAGATCCAACTGGTAAGGCAGAAGTGGAGGCCAATGGAGTGGAAAACGTGTGACAGCTATGACTTTTTGCATAAAGTACATATTTATTTGCACTGTTAATATGTTGCACATCTCACTCCCAGGAAACACGGAGGACAATGCAGCAAGAAAGAACACAGTAAATTTCACTGAGGAACTCACATCTCTGCAGATCAATAAATCAATTGCCTTTCAGTGCAGGCACCCAGCTGAGCTTCTCATAGATCACCCTGTCTTTCCTACCTGCCAAATGTGTAATGCTTGCACTTAAGAGTAGTTTTCACTGTCACTTATTCTGGAGGATTTTCTTTCTTTTACTTTTTTATACACTAGTGCAGGGTCTACAGGTTCTCACTGCACAGCTGGGGCTCGTGATGATCCTCCTGTGTTCAGTCGCCCGAGCATTCAGATTATACGCACACCATAAAGCCCAGTCTCACTGACCCTTCTCAGTACACTGGGGGCAGGGCTGGCACGCATGCCCAGGATTCCTTGCCTGAATAAGCAGGAGCTTTAACCCTCTGAGCTCTCTGGCTGGCCCTTACATTTTTTGAGTAAGAAAAGAATGCCAGACAACTTGAAATACCCTCCACCAAGACTTATATTCTGACTAACTCAGAGTTTCATGGTCCAGCATAAAAAGCAGTTACCTGGCAAAGGCGTTTTGAATTTTGAACAAGGTTTTAGATTTGCAGATCCAGTGAACTGGCAGGTCTAGTATTTATCATTAAAATATAAACTGTTGAAAATCATGTAAGCAGAGAATTGCTTTTGAGAAAAGTCAGTTCGCTTAACATTTTAGCCAGATTATTACTGAACAACATACATGGTGCTAACAACATCTAAGTACATAGAGATATTTTAAGTCTAAAAAGATGACTGTTATACTTCTCCACGGAGAGACTTGGGTTTGAGAAGGCAGATTGAGCATAAGCTAATTTCGGGTACTTCTTCTGTATCCTTCAGAATGGTAGAAATTATTGGTCAGGGTTTTTTTTTTTTTTTTTTTTTTTTTTTTTTTTTTTTTTTTTTTTTTTTTTTTTTTTTTTTTTTTTTTTTTTTTTTACTGCATTAGCTGTTATTTTTTTTTAAATTTATTTTTTTTCTTGTTTCAGAACTTATGTTTGTTTATTTATATATTTTTGTGGCCAGCTCAGCCTGCCCTGAGGGCAGGGCTGGCGCAGCATGTGGTGCCGGGGATAAAACCACAGTCTCTGCACCTTCCTAAGCTTTCCTAAGCAGGCGCTTTAGACCCCTGAGCCATCCTGCCTGTTAGTGTTTGTATCATGTACATTTAAGTATGTGTTTGGCACTAAAGAAGGATAACGTGCTAGGATCCAAACCAAACTCATCGAAGTCAGTGGTGATATCTACATCCCTTAGATACAGGTGCACATCAGCATGCTTTAGCTAATTTATTTTCTTGCCCTCTGTACGTGCCTGGCTCTTCCTCTTCAAGCAACAAATTTTCTGGACATAACTGGACTAGAGAATGATTAATTTTATGTAGTATCTTCATATCTCTATCTTGGTCTGTATTCAAGAAATAATAATAAAATTTTGTTAATGTGTTAAAGACAAAATTAAGAAAAAGATGAGAATACAAATTACTTAACAAATATCACACAAATATTTTCATTTAAAAGATATAGAACACATAAGTGAAAAAATAGTGGAGGTCAAACATCTTATGTTGTTGGATTTATTCTTCTGTACTGAATATCTAATTTATGTCTCCTGATATTTAATATATAAATTTTGAAATAATTTAACTATCACCCTTCAAGGATATATTTTATAACTGTTAATGCAAGACACTATTTCCTAGGAGAAGCACAATGCTATATCTAACAAACCGCATAGAAATCGGAGTAAAATTTAAACTAAATGATGTGAAACTTCCACAGATCCTCAAGCTTCCAGTGGTCTCCAAAGCTCACTTTCATCGTCTATCTCCATTTTATTCAACTAGTTGATCAAAACACTTTATTTGTGGCCAGTATTTCCTCCTGCTTATGAGTGAAAAGTAAAACAGAATCTTCTGTATGGAGTAATAAGGTACTCTTGACGATGAAAATAGGGGACAAAAAAGGAAGATGAATGTCAGATTAACTGTAATTATGATAATTCAAATGTTTGAAAACTAATGTCTGTTATTCACTCCACACAGGTGATCCTTTGCTGGTGAGGTCTTGCTGTCTTGCTTGCTGTCCTGTTCACCACCATGAAGCTCAAGGGGAAAGGTACATATGGCTATGCAGGGTGTTCTGGGCTTCTTGTGTTAGTTACTAGTGAAAATATTAGCTAATATTGAGAGGTTTTAAATTTACACATACACAAGTCATCTTATTTTTATCTGTAAAAGAGAGGCTCAGCGTTAATAGAATGATTTGTTAATCCTCATCTGGTGAATCTTCCTAGCTTTACATTTGCCGAAGCTGAACAATGTTAGCTGTGTATGAGTGCAGGTCATGGAGGTGCTCTCAGTAGTTCCTACTTAGCGACCATGGTCCTTGTATGCACTGCCCAATTCACAGAGCAGATCACAGAATGAGACGCCATCTAGCATAAGAAGCCGCAATGCTGAGTTTGAGCTATTCTGGGCCAAAATGCAATGCACACTATGTGTCAGAACTCCACGAAGTTAAAAGTAACATTTTATCTATTCCCCTCTATTATATTTTGACCAACTTGAGCCAACCTAATGAAACTTTCAGTTCTAAAGTCAGTGCAGAAATAGTGGTCAAGATCCAGCAAATGCTTCTTTCATAGTATTATTCACACTGTGATAAGATTAAATAACTGTTTTCCCTTCCTTAGCAACTTTGAACAGAAAATGCAAACTGTTAGTTCTCTGTAGCACAATAGTGAGCTCTACAGCATCTGTGGCCTATGACTGCACATACAGGCTCTGCAGCACAGGTGCAACCTGAGTAGCAGAGTTGAGCAGGGGGTGAAGAGGTGAAATGCAAGCAGCACAGCATGGGCAGCTGCTTCTACACCTGCTCTTGATTGGACTCGGGGCTTTCTTCTAAGCTTGAGATTCAGTATATGCAATGATTGTCACAAAGCCTCAGTCAACCATCTGGGATTATTCTAAAGCTTAAATTTTAAAAAAGGACCTATTGTTATTAGCAAAGTGTAAATCAATTGGATAGTATTATTATTGTGGGTTAGTGGGTCCAGACAACGACCTCAATTTTATGCTAGGATTAATAATCATCGTCATTATTATCATCATAGAAAGTTGTAAGGGTAGGTTAAGATGAAAACAAAGGAGAAATACACTGTGGAGTGTATTTAATTAAGCCATAATTAATAATTGAGCATAAAGATGAAACACAGATTAAATCTACTGTTCCCATTTATTTATAAAATTCTCATATCTGTGAATAAATTTAAAACTTATAAAACTCTTACAAAAAGAAAAATTTTCTTTTGGTCAATTGCAGAATTTTCAAGGGTATTCAAACGTTTTAACAGATTTGAATCAGAATTTAATTTCTAAGTATCAGCCTATTACTTCTGGAAGTAATATCAAAATGTAGCTTCTGTATAGAAGAACAGTAGAAGGTGTTGGTTCTTCCCAAGTCATGGATGGGAAGCAGTTTTGAGGCACAATATTTATGATACCTTGGGAAGATGGCTTGTGATGACCTTATCGAATTAATTATTCCAGATTCTTGTGATTTTTCCTTCCTCCTGCTGGTTGTGTCAACCCTGGTTCTGTGGAGGAATGTGGCCTCTAATCGCATTTGCCATGATAGTTCAAGATGTTATTATAATCTTCATGACCTGTATCATGAGGCAGTGTACCTGTGTCAGACCATGCATTTGCAAGCTTTAGATATGTTCGTAGAATTTGTAAGTATCACATCTTTTTTTTTTTTTACTTCCTAAATGCACTTATTGTAACAATGACTGGCCTAGACAAGATAAATTAAAGGAACAAAGCAACCAAATATCTGATGACATGTTGTTAATATATTTTAAAATATATCGGGCAATAATCTTGGAAGAAGAAAGAAGGAAATATTTCTTTACTTTTTATTTATTAAAGAATACGAAATAGTAAAAAATATTAGAAATGATACAAAATTGCATTAAACAAAATAATAGGATTCAACAATGGTTGCTATATTACAGGATGATACAATACTCCCTCACTATTTTGTGGTTTGACTTTCATGGACTCTTTGTTTTGCAGGTTTTCAAAAAATATTAACCTAGATTATTTATTTTTAACATTTTGCTATACAGCAGGATTTTTCAATAGTGTACAGTATACATATGTCCTTGAAATTATGTAGGTTTTAGAGTTTAGAAAATGGTTAAGAATATTAGAAGTGTTTTTTAAAATGTGGAAAAGGCTTAGAAAAGCATGTGAAGAGTTTATGAAGTCTTAAAATATATATAAACACAATATTACCACTTTGCTGTTTTTCTTCTATTGTTGGGGTGTCAGGAACCTAACCTCAACAAGGAGTGAGGGACCATTATATTTCCAAATTAACTGTTTAGGTTACCAAATATAAACTTGCAAATTGGTTTAAAAACACAACAAAAATAATTAAAAGAAATATACAAACATTATAGGATGCTATGGTACAGGTTCTCTTATGCCCTGAGTCCTCACTGAGCTGGAAGGGCTAGGACCAGAATATTGGCAATCCTTGTAGCCCTTACTTTTCTCTAATTTTACTTACATGCTTAACCCGCCAGAAGAAAAGCTTAGTGATGTTACTCTATAACATAAGCACTTGAGGTTAACATCACTGTCTTTCTGAGTAGCAAACATCTTAGACTTAACTTGGAATTGGTATTATATATCTATCATTGAGATTCTAATAAATCTGTATAGCATGTGATAAAATCAATTACAATTTTTATACAGAAATTTAGAAATCTAAGCCTACACAAAATTGTAGCCTGTCAATCCTATGGTATTTTTCCTAGTGTCTTACTCTTATTTAATACTCTTTTATGTTTTCTTGGAAACCAACAATTTACTTGACAGATAGTATAACAGTAGTTGAAATTCCATTAGAAGCAACACACATCTAAAAGTCCAGAATGACAGATATCGTATAACTCAGTGGTTTCCCAAATTTTCTATTCAAGGAGATTAGGGGGCTATAAAGGAAAGAGATTGAAGACATACAGTATACCATAGGAGAGTCACCCAGAGAGAAAACATTCTCTCAGGTTTTCACAGAGAGCAAACTGGTCAAGCAATGGCCAGGACTGATCCAGATGGCTAACACTGACAACAGTTCGACAAAGCACTGTACATAGTTTCAATGTAAAACCTGAGGGGGTTTGACTGACCTTGGGTGATACAAAAGCTACATCTTTTGTTATACAGGTCTTGATTTAAGTCTCCCTTAACTGCCCAGTAGGAAAGTTTAACCACGAGGCATAAAACATAAAGCTAGGTTAGTATGCTGAGCTGTAAAAGGCCTAAATCAACAGCTTCCAACATGGCCAGTTTTGCAATAACCCATTACAAATATGGAACAATGAATTATGTATACAACTACCTTCTCTTAGTTCAATGAAAAGAAATTTTTTTGTGTCAATAATGATTAGAAAAATTATCATGTCTACACTCTGTGTTCTGTATAACTAGTGGGAGAACAAGAATAATGCATTGTATCAAATATTGGGAATGCACTACTAACGTGTTTTGAAACTCTCATGTTATTTCTTATTAAAAGTAATAAAAAGAAATACACAAGACATTTTTTAAAACGCAAGAATGGAAAAAATATTAGTGGTGAGTCATATGGAACTCCAATTACCCATAATTAAAATAAATCTATGCCCAGACACACAATAATCAAGAGTGCAATCATTCAACAAAAGAACACAATATTTAAAGTTTTTAGAGAGACAATCACTTATAATGGAAAGCCCAGTAGAATGTTGGCAGATTTCTCAACACATTCCATGAAATCAAGAAGGGAACATTCTATGAAGCTGCAGCTTGTAAAAAGATTAATGATTTCAAAAGTCTGATAGGCCATGTGACTTCTACCTCTTTAATCACCTGACACATTGCTATTAAGTGGGGTGAGAAGGGCACTGCTTTCTTGCTTCTGCACAGAGGAGTGCTTCCTGCGCATTCTTCCGGGAGTGGGCAGCAGGTGTCTGAGAGGAGAAAAGCTTTGCCATAAATGTAGAGGACTAAATAGATTTAGCAAAAGTGTAGTCACCCCAGAGATAAAAATGCCAAATTGATAACTTTTGGAAATCCCAAATGTTTCAATAATTCATTCTTAGGTTTTCAGAGTGGAGTTTACAATTGGAAGAAATAGGCCAGCTCTGAAGAGCGCACAATTCACCCCTGCCATAACTACTTTGAACATTATGTTGACACTGCCGTACAGCATAAAGAGATCAGGGGTGCAAACACCTAAAGTCTTTCATAGAAAACAGAATCCAAGATTAGGGTCCATTGTGGTGTACACTATTCAAACGATTGTTTGTATTCACTACTGTTTATTTTATTCCCCATTTTCACATTGCCATGGTGTGTCTTCCAAAGCACCCTACGGAAGTTTTTAAACTTTCATCATTTTGGCTTAATACTCTGCAATGCATTTCTCCTTAGTTTTCATCTTAACCTATTTTTTATAATTTTCTATAATGGTGATGATTATTATTGTATACCCGGTCTTACAATGTAGTTCAGACTCCTTGAGATGCACTTCTCTCAGTGTACCCAGTAATGGGAATGCAGGTGTGGACCACAATGCCCAAATTTTAGGACGGTACCACACTCCCAGGGTTCCAGGGACAGCATGACATGCCACACTCGGGTTAGTTCCCAGTCCTTGTGCTTTCCAGACAGGTGCTTGGATTGCTGCTGTCTCCCCAGACCATTATTTCTAGTCTTGTCACAACAAATATTTTGTATTTTGAAATCAATTATTGCTTATGAATTAAGAGTTAATTGATAAAACACAATTATTAATATTAATTTAAAGAAATGATATGACTTTGGAACCAAAGAAAAGACATTAAGTAGGTAAATGCAAATACGAATGCTTTCATCTCATGTGCCACAGAAAATGATAATTGAACTACTTATAGCTTTGTAATTCATACTGCCTTTAGAGTTATCATTTCAAGGACAAGTGGAACAGTAAGAGCATAGCAAAGCAGGGAACAGTTGGCCAGCTTAGAAAATATGTTAAAAATAGTGAGATTATGGAGCTACTAAACACCAGGATAAATACTCACTGCCTTTATTTCCTTAGATTTACTTTTATGCCGTTCTCATGTTAAAAATTGTACTTCCACCAAACGTTATGGTATTTTAGCAATGATTCACACTTTCTATGTGCAAAATCATCCTAGTGAAATGTTCTTCATCATTGTCAGGATAAACAGTATTCACAGGACTTCACCTTCTTCATGCCAGCCACAAAATGGTGCCACACAGCTGATATCCACTCTCCAGCTGACAAGAAGGAAGGCCAAGCTGATGTCGGTGAGTCCAGCTGCAACGGCTTTGTGCTATCTCTGAATCTACAAGACTTTATGATCAGTGACAGCGTAGTCACGCACTCAGAGAAAAATGGAGCAAGAGTAAGCAGCCCAAGTAAAAGGGTGCTAAGTAGTTTGTAAACTATACATAGACTCAAAGTTAAATGAAGATTGTACTAGAACAAGAAATTGTCCAGGTAGATCATATTACTTTAGCTAGTGCATTGTACTTGGGTTGAATATATCAACTCCATATCTGAAAGGATTCAAGAATTCCATCATTTCTCTATCCTCCTCTATTTTTTTTATCACTGTCTTATTTAGAAGCACTTAGTAATTATTTCATTATAGTTATTTCTCTCTTTACTTTAGAGGTTATTTCAGATCTGATTTCCTCTATATCTTTCTGCAGTTGTTTCTTTACTTCCAGCACTACTCTTTCAGAGATTTCAGGTGTGAGTTCCAATTTCTTCTATGCTAGAGTCTCCTGCATTTGTTTTGGGGGGCTTGGGCCTGAGAATACATTTTCCTCCTTCTCTTTGTCATTTTGTTTAGCACTGTCCTCTGATCTTTGGTCAGATCTCTGACCTCTGACCCAAGAAAGATTATTTGATTAAGGAAATTACAGCTTTATATTTATGGAACTGCAATTAGCAATACTAATAATAAGTAGTGATATTTAGCAGTTGACAAACTATTGTACCATTTATTTATTTACATATGGAACTGGGGATTGAACTTGGGCCCTTGTGCTTGCCAGGCAAACACTTATTCTATTGAGCTACCTGCCTAGACCTTGTTTATATTTTAGACCATAAGAGTGAACATTATGTCTATGTAGTGAACTACATAGGGAATTTGTATTTAAATTAGTACCCCCTAAGTTCTATCTGATTATCTCCCCTTGATGTACGTAGGATCTCCCAGGAAGACTAATTCACCGCAGTTAGCTGTTGTGCCCTCTCCCAAGCAAGAGAGAAAGAGTGACGCTCTCATAGATCTGGGTCTAGCAAAGTGTCTCAGCTTAATGGGTCAGGATCTAGCATCCAGGTGGGCCCAGCTTGGGTCTGCCTGCTGTGCTGCACTTCTCCCTTCTGTGTCCTATGGAAGTGAACATACTGTGCCCCTCTGGCAAGATGTCTAGCTCCTGGATTAGCTGGGTGGTTCTGGCCCCTAGCCTCTCTTCAGAGAGTGCTGCCACAGAGCTCCACACCAAGCCTTTCTGATGGAGGAGGTTCCCTGAAGTGTGAAAATGGTCCCATACACACACCAGGCCTGGGTTCTGTCTGGCAGGTATTGCAGTGAGCGGGTGGAAAGTCCCACCTACATACCAGGCCTAGGCTCTGGCTGTCAAGGGTCCATATTTGAACTGAAACGGCTACTCACACCAATGTCAAATGTGCCATTTCATCAGTTTTGGTTATGAGCTACCTGTGTCTCCTGTTCTTGTGATGTTCACATTGCTGACTCCTGTCCGATCTAACTCTTTCTTAAATAAATGTAGAGTATTTCCTAGGGAAAACAACATTGAATGGTATCCATCTGATCTCTCCTTTGGAAAAAGTAGTTATTTTCATAGTTCCTTTTTTATTTTGTTGTACAGTATGGGCCAAATTCTTAAATTTTTCCTAACTCTTGTGTATCATTTCCAAAAATTTTGACATAAACTGAAGAATAACAAGATGTTACTTTCACCTCTCTGAGCCAAATTCTCATGTACCTAACTCAGCTGTGTGTTATCTAATTTTTTTTTTAATGTTCTACACTGGCCACCTAGCAAGCAGATCTTATTAACCTGATAGTCCGTTAACTGGTCTCCTGGAAGATCCCTTGATGCACCTGGCCCTGGAAGTACAACGGCTGCCAAAACTCTCCTATTTTTTCTCAGTCAAAACGAAAATTATTTCATCAAAACTCCAACAACTTGAACAAGTCACACGCAGTATAGCTAACCAGGTGAGAAGTCTTTTGACACTTCCTTATATTTCAAATTGTAAATTTCTATCTCTGTGGGACTATGTTGACATGCCTCAAATGGCACAAGCACCACTGAGGCTGCATCATCCAGCCTCTATTTTGACACTAAATGATTTAAGAGCCTCAGTCAGCCACAGCACAGACTCTAATGTAAAGGAGTGCTAGGGCTCTCCATCCTAACAGGGCTCATCTTCCCTGCACCTTTTCAGTCTCAGCAGGTGAACGTTTTAAAGGGGGGGGGGAGGAAGACATCTGAAAGACAATTTTTTTTCTTTAAACAAACTCAGAACAATCACAGAATTTTGGATCATATTCTTTCAGTGGTCACTAAGACAAGAAAATGACTGTGAGGGCAAAAAAGGAGAACTCAGCACCGCTCAGGGTCTTCATCCTCCATGGCCCTGGACAGAGCAGCACGAGCCAGCCCCGCTGTCAGTGCTGTCCCACTAGCACTCCATGTTAGAGCACCAGAAATCAGAGCTAATCTTTATCACGGAATATTCCCCATGGTACCATCTGTTGGAATTTGCCCAAGTTTCAGTTTCCCGGATGCTCCTAAATGAATACTAATATCACTTTTAAACTGTATAGACAATGCTCATGTTTGGAAGGAATTGATATTTTAAATATGTACATTCATTTACTTAGGAAAATTCCAGCATTAGAGAAACAACAAATAGATAACTTTTGAAACTTCTCAGAAAAAAAAGAACAATAGGAACTTATTTAACTTTAGAACTAATAAATTAAGTAATTTTATGTTTCTAATTTTTCCTTACCACCCATTTTCTCCTGAAGATTTATATAAAAAGCTTTTCTGGTGTAAGAAAACAGTACATTAACCTAGGCACATAGGTAAGAAACACCTTAATTTCAAGTGATTTCCTGTTTATTATGAGCACATTTCTGACATATTTCATTTATTTGAAATTCACTTCTGTGCCTTTTTGTGAAAAGTTTTATGTATTATGGTGAATATGTTGTTACACTGTAAAAGTGACTTACAGCTCAAGACCCCCAAAGGAGAAATCTAAATAAAATCTAAAGATACATGCTTCAGATTTCAATAAAATCTGCTCTCTCTATATATGAGCAACTACAACAGGCAAGGGCCCACAGTTATCCCTGATTTGTGCTTCACAGCTTTGGAAATAAACTGCCATCTGAAAAGGCAGCAGTGTTACGGGGGCTCTGGTATCTGAGGGTCTGCCAGCTCCCAGAGGCCAGAGGAAGACCCAAGGACCCCTGCCCTCTCTCTTGATGGCACAGCACTATGCTGAGCGGTCCCAGTCCACCTCTCAGTACTGCCTGCCCTATGGCTGGTTGCTGCTAGGAGCCTCTTTAGTCTCATTTCCCCTCAGCATCTCCCCTCAGTCAGCTCGAAGGAAAGCAGACACTACCCATTGGAAGATAATTTTTCTAAGTGAAATGAGACTAAAATTTTTGTCAGTCATGACTTGACTGTCAGCACCACAAGACACTAATTGTAATGTTTAACGTTTCCAGAATTTTAGGACTGTCCCAGTATGCAGAATTGATTGTGTTCAACATGCCCAAAATTAAATGCTGATTTATCAAGTGAAGTGAAATACAAAGCAAAAATCAGAAATAAGTGTCAGAAAATGTAAAATCCCTTAATTGTGAAAATAAAGGGAGCCTCTGCATCATCCCATGGTCAATTCTACATCTGCATCCAAGAAGCAGCCCTCAACCTAATCCCGTCGTCTACTCTGCAGGAACATCACACCCTGTGATCACTCTCCTGTCAGAAAAACAGCACATGTGTTCTGCTTCTGTCCTGTAGATGACTAACCATTTCCTGCTGTGCTGGATGCAAAAGACAAAAACAAAACCAAATAAACAAACAAAAACACTCACCCCTTGATTAAAGTCTTAAACTTCCATTACTTTAAAAATCTCAGTTTAACCATTGACACAGAGAAACAATCACAGATGTTAGCAGTATCAGTAACCATGTCTCTCTTTCTGATATCTAGTATGATTTTGAAGTCCCAGACAACGTCGTCTACTCTTTGTGGCTGAGGAAGGATTCGCTTCAGTCGCCTAAGGAGAAAACATGCCTGTTCACCATTTATAACATGTTCCGCTGCTTTTCTTTTGATGTAGAAAGGATTGACTTTATCCTGTCATTCTTGAAGTGCCAGGATGTTGCTGGTGAAGACACTTGCTAAGCCATATGCATTGGCATATTTTTCTGAAATGTCTTCTAGTAATTCATCATGCGGAATGATTACTTAGGCTTCATGTTCTTTTAAGGCATGCTTGTGTGTAAAAGGTAGATGTCTCTTAACAAAATAAAAACTGCTTTTTTGACACTGCTAATCTGTGAATTTCTTTTCATCATTTTACAGAAAGTCAAAGGATATAACATGGATTGTGGGAGGCAGCTGTGTCCAGGCTGACCCCACATTCAAAGCTAGAGCAAGGCCAGCCCTGAGAGCATGGGGCTCTAGAGGGAGCCATGTGACATTTGGCTGCTGTCCAGCAAGGCCAGCGCACTTGGCATCTGGCCCTGGTGCTCTTCCCTGATATGTACAACAGAGACAGCTCTGAGAACACTCTCTGTTCAGTTTTCTCAGCAAATTAATGAGCACTTTCATTTTCATTTACATGTGTTCCACTTTTCACAAGACATAAATAAAGAAGAAGACCATTCCGGATTGTCTGTCGCTGTCTCTCCATCAGAGAGGTTAGGGCCCACCCAGTCCCAGCTTTCCATTTAGAATATATATATATATATATATATATATATATATATATATATATTTCAGCCTATTTATTAATATTTCTTCCTGAAACTCCCATTACCCTTCTCAAGATCACTTTTGCTGAATGAGTCATGGAAATCCGAAAAATATATTATATTATGATTAATTTTTATAGTTATGGTACAAAGAAGAAGGGATTTTTGGAACTCTTCAGAGACACCAGTTATACTCTATGCCACAGATTTAACAACGTTTGGGCAGACTATATAAACTCTCTTCTGAGGGCTGGGGAGGTAGGTCTTTGGCACAAGTGCCTGCCTGGCAAGTGCAAGGTCATGAGCTTAAACCCCAGTCCTGCAAAAAAAAAAGTATAAATAAATAAAAATAAATTCTTTTCTAACTGCCATCACCTAAAAAGCTTGACTTTGTCCAATCATCTAAACACTGCTAAGGTACAGAGGGGAGCTGGCTTTAGATTTCTGTAACTCCTACCTTGGCTGTATTCCTCTGTGCACAGCTCATTCCATCATCTTGGAAACTCTCCATATGCTCTGTCTCCTCTGAGTGTGAACATCAGCTCAGCTGTGGCCTTTCTCCATAGCATAGTCAATCCCATCGCGTGCTCCCAGGCACACAGAACGGAATGCACGTGCCTCCAGGGCCTGCAGGATTCCTCTCCTCATTCCCACAGTCCCATTTCACTGAAGAGGTTGGGACTGGGCAGAGTGGCACAGAAAGGTTCTGATATCACTAATGGTAAGGTGTCTTCACGATGTTCCAGTACTGCTAACGATGTATCTCAAGTCACTCTCAGGGTCATATGTCTGTCTTGGGTACACTCCTGTGATTCTCCACGACACCCACAGTGGTACCACACACTGCAAAGTCTTCATCACAGAGAAACTCGTGTTCTCAATACAGCCATGTCTCCTGTAGAAAAATCCCCCCCCTGCTCTGCTGCCAGTTGCTCGCACTGAAATTAATGAAGTGGAACTCACCAGGGTTCTATAAGGAAATGGAATGTGAATCACTAAAAAGGTTTAAACATTTTTTTATATGACACATACCAATCTATGTTTGTATTATATTATTAAGTGACTTTGAGGACTATCATCCCTTCTGGTATTAAGATCCCACGCCATTGAGTGTGATGAGCTCAGCTACAGTTGGAGAGAGAGACAGAGAGAGACAGAGAGAGAGACATAGAGAGAGAGAGACAGAGACAGAGACAGAGACAGAGAGAGAGAGAGGGAGAGAGAAACAGAGACAGAGACAGAGAGAGACAGAAACAGAGAGAGACAGAGAGAGAGACAGAGAGGGAGAGAGAGAGAGACTGAGTCTGCTTTCTGCTGAGCATGTCTTGGTCCCACTCAGCTCTTTCTGAAGAGGAAAGCACCAGCCAGGACATGGAGATGACCAGCCATTCCCCAGCTTGACTTTTCTTTGTGCAGGATAGACAAAGCAAGTTTACCCTGGTGATTGGTATGAAGAGGCAGCAACGAAAAACAGGAGATAATTATTTTTGCTGTTCTTGACTTGAACCCTGCTGAATAAATAATATCTCATGTACCAAACCAAGTCTCACGTTCAGGTTAGAAAAAAGTGCTGTAGAAATAGATGTCAACACCTAAGGAAAAAAGCTATAAAAGCCTATGGGTACC
This sequence comes from Myocastor coypus, assembly GCA_004027025.1. Lineage (NCBI taxonomy): Eukaryota > Metazoa > Chordata > Mammalia > Rodentia > Myocastoridae > Myocastor > Myocastor coypus. The sequence goes on from PVJA010001338.1 coordinate 31,559, forward strand.
CAGGTGTGGAAAAGGTTGATGAACAAATTCATCACTGGGAGGATGATAGAATTTTAAGTGTTAATAGAGAAAGCAATAATACAAATAAATAGGCTGAAATGCTGTAACTGGTAAAAATAATTCCTTCCTATCTCACAGTGCAGGGATGTGACTCCTGTGACATCAGATGGATGAAGACTAGGGCACCGTAGCATTTACTCAGAAATAGTTCCTATGCGTGGAAGACACTTGGTAAGGAAATGTCCACTTTGTGAGACGTGTCCCAGAGCATCTGAGAAATAGAGTGCCTTTTTACTTCTAATTTTGATGAAAATAAGAACAGCAGTGGAGAATGAGCACGGCCTGATCGTGAGATAAGGCGCTTCTGCCTTCTGGTCTCTGGCAAGCACCTCAGGAATGAGATTCTTATCCTGCTCCTCAGGGCAGAAGCTCAAAGCCTGACTTCCACAGGCAGGACTCACAGGAACGAGAGTCTTGTGATCCTCTTCAGTGAATAAGGGTGCAAGGAAATGTGCTCCTAAGATTTCGGTTGACTCTGATGTCAGGGTAGCTCGGCGTGTGTGGGCGAAAGCATGGTGGCCGCCACATCCACAGTGAAACATGAGACAGCACATTCACTGACTGAAGCAGATCTGTGCAGATCACGTGGTGTTCTTATCTGACGCAGCAGCAGTCTTTGAGCTCATAGTCCACTTTCACTTGAGTAAGAGGTGCATACTTACATTGAGCCGAATTAGTCCGAACAAGTAAGAAACAGAAAAGGGAAGCAAAACAGAAATGGTGATGATAGATAGTTTAATTACAGTTTTGAAACAGGCATCAGAGTTACACTGCAGTTGTGATTAAAGGAGAATACTTTTTAATGCTACAGTTTTTAGGCTGACTCTGAGGTATTAAAAACACTCATTTTCAATTGAGCACTTTTGTATCTTGTTAATATTTTCTTTTCTCTGCATCTAATACTGTCTTAATATTCCCCTAATTGCTGCAGTTGAAATTTATATACTCAGAGCACATATTTCCCAGCAGACAGGCCCCTTTCGCTCAGGAGTCTCTGGCCAATGTATTTCCTGAAAGCTTTGCACATGTGACCTGCCTTTCCTATGCTCCCACTGGGCAAGGTTTATGTTCAGCTTACTTCTTACCATGGATTATGCCAGAGCCCAAGGCTCAATCACGTGTATGAAAATGAATACAAAATACTCCAAAATCAATAAATTGTGGTCATTATGCAAGACATAGTACTTGTCTGCTTCAAAGAAGGATAAATATAAATATTCTATAAAAATAATGGGTGATCATAACATGATCATATCATATGAAATTAATCAGATTAATAAGCTTCAATATAACAATGAATCACTTATATGAGAATTGAGAAATATAAATTAATTGAAACAAAGCACCATAGACAATAGAACATATGGAGTTAGAGTAGTGTGTGAGGTAGAGAAGCCTGAGCTGCCTCAGCCTCCCCAGGATCTGGGCACAGATGCAGGTGCTTTCCCTGGGTGGCTCTGCTATGTCTCACTTCTCCCTCCTGTCCCAGGGCTGCAATCTGTGACTCTTGCCTGAGAGCTGTGCTCCTGGGAATCAGGGTTCATCTGACCTCTTCTCAGGGACGGGAGCTGTCCTTACTGATCCTGAGTCATCAGCAGTGAGGTTAAAGCAGAGATGCAGAAGCCTTTGGAAATCTGGAGAAAATGGAAAGAAGCAGTGCCTGCTACAGACCTGCGTCCGACCCTTCCTCCCACAGTGTCACCGGGGGCACCAAGGACCCTTGATCCTCTCTGCAGTTTCCTCCTGGGATAGGTTTCTCTTCCACAGAGCAGGGAAAGCACACAGGGAGCAGGTCCCTGGAGTGCAGCTCTGAAGCGCTTGCTGTTATTCAGCATGTTGGAGACACCTGGTGCAGGGGCAGAGGAGCACGGGTGCTAGTGGTCAGCAGGGGCTCTACTGCCCTTTCTTAAACAACCTGGGGTTTGAGTCAATCTAGGGGAATCCTCTTTCTAGTTGATTCTTCATAGCTGGGAAGTTTTGGCTGCCGTACCCGAGAATAACTACTTTACCAACTTCTGTCTTCTTGGTTTTCCTTGAAGAACTGTCTCCAGTTGACCATAGTAGGATTGGCTTCCTATGCCTTTTGTCTTTGGAAGAAAACACAAATCATAGTTTCATGTCCAGCTCAAAAGGCAGATGAAGAGATGCTTTAACAATTTACATGTGTCACTTTCCAATGGGTTCCACTGTCCATCAACTCCAAACACATGCTTTGCATCACATCTGATGAAAGGACTCGTGCAGAGGAGTTCCAGAACTACAATAAAAGGTGTGGGGAACAATATGCTGTGTGTCCAAGTGGATGCAGAGGACTTTTACTGGGATGTATGACAATTATCTCCTGTGGCAGAGAGTTCGAAACTAGACAATTTCACATTGTACTTATAACAAGTACTGAATATTACAAAGATAATTTTTATGTTACTCTCCTGCATCTCGCTCCAGAATAATTACACTATTGAAATGTAACCATGTGATTGAATAGATGTTTTTCCTCTGTATAGTGTATGACACTTATGGATCTGGTCACCTTTTAAGAATCTCCTGAGATCCGATCCAAATTTGGAGTTCTCTAGAAAAAAAAAAAAAGTAAAGAAAAATATTACTTGATGCAAAACTTCTTTAATTTTTTTTTTTTTTGCATTTTGAAATAATATTTTTATTGTATTTAGTACATGGCTTACAGGGTCTATAGGAATGCACTGAGCAGATCGGACTCAGAGTGGTTCTTCTATTTCCAGCCTGGTATTGCACTAATGCCAAGTTCTCGTATTACAGGTGCCTGCCACCACGCCCAGGCTCAATCTGCATCTCAGTGCACCGCGAGGGCAGGGCTGGCAAGCCACTTGTGAAAGAATTTGAATCTCCTTCATCCCAAGAAAAAATTAAACCATTCAGGAAGAATTCATACTGAGCATGAGCTCACGGTACTGCTGGTCTGTCCTGAATTTTCCCAGCCTTTCCTAGGGGAAGATCTCTTAATCAAATCTACTATGAGGAGAGAAAAGGTAGGGATTTTAACTGTGCTTTGCTTCTCTCCTAGTTTGATTTACCTTATCCCACAAAGGAACTACAAAGCTACTCATGAGCTCCTCACAGCTGGTGCCTGGCCGCCTGTGAGCCATGAGGTATAGACTGCGGTGATGCCCTGCAGTGTACGACACACTGAACACATAGAAGAGGACCCGCAAGATCACCATAAAATGTCTGAGCGCATGCTAAGTTCAAGAAAATTAACTTAAACAGAAGTGATGACCTTACTCTGTTGCTTACACAAAGAATTAAATTCATGTAAATTAGCTTTGCTTCAGTATGCTTGCATTAAGTACTGAGGAAGAGAGAACTGGGAAGACATTTCCTTCAACCTGATCTTATTTTTTGACTGTTGCAGTTAGGATGCTGAAATATCATTATATAACTTTTGTAACAGTGAAATATTTAACACATCATCTGTCACTGAAGAAACCTTGCTATTTAAATCTGGTAAGTTGTACATTTCTCGTTTTTGAATGAAATACTTTGAACCACCCTGAACAGACCATGAAATCTGGGTCTGTGATTCTCTTTTGTATGACCCTGGGAAAAGATATATACCACCTATGGCGCTTATGTGGCTTTGTTTTTTCAAAGATTATGTTTCAGCTTCCTCCTTCACTTAGCCTTCCTTTCTCATTATGTTTTCTTAAATTAATAAGGTATTGTAACATCTGTGATTTTTTACTATATTTTTGTATTAATGATTAACCTGGCTCCCATATCACATATAACATTTAAGGGCGAACTTTTTCTCCACAGATTTTCATAATATTTACTCTGAAAACATATAAAGGGCCCCCTTCAAACTTCAAGTGTGCACATATTGTGGCTGATAAAGGGAAAGAGAAGTATTATGGTTTATGTCTAGTTGTGCCCCCAAAGCCTCATGTATTGGGCAGAGACTTCTAGAGTTTGAGGCTTGATCCATGATCCCTGGGATTATGGGTTTTAGTACTGATGGGATTATGGGGGTAGCCTAAGGTTGGGGCTAAGGCGGAGAGCCTGAAGGTAATATAAAGAGAGACAGAGAGACATACTCGAGCTGTTGCTCTCTGCTGCCCTGTTTGGTTGGCTACTTCTGTCACCATTTTGTTGCTGTTCTGCTGCCATGAACTGGATGCTCTCTGTTCTGTTCCACTCACCTTGGGCCAGCCGAATATGGACTGAAAATTCCACAAACCGTGAGCTAAATAACCTTTCCTTCCTTCATTTTGAGTGTTGGGTATTTGTCCCAGCAACAAGTGAAAAGTAACTAAGACAAGGAGTGAAGTGGTTTAGTGTTCATGAATACAAGAACATATAAAAATTACTGTCACCCTGAAAAACTACATTTAAATCTCACTGAATATTTGATAGTCTGTATAGCTCTGAAACTCAGAGTTAGTTGCTAAAATCTATTTATTAATCCATTCTGCAAATAAAAACATAGGAAAATATGCCTCACATTAATAGTACTAATTTGAAATAATCTGTTACGCTTACAAATAAATTCTAAATATTAGATAGTAATTTTGAAGCAGTAAACAGAAGCACTAAGATGCCACCCAGATTTGATGGCAAATTTATTAATGTCATTGGACCTTACTAGGAATCATTCCCGAGGTGCCAGAGCCAAAATATGATAAACTAGGGTTTATGCAGGAATTACATAGACAGACAATTTGGAGATTATTCCCTAGTTACAATTCATCACCTTACCTCTAATTGACCTAAGGGCAAATTATATCATATAGGTAAGTTCAAACCCCGGGCACTTCCAGTTCTAGTTTTGTAAGGATCCTCCACATTGCTTTCTATAATGGTGGCACCAACCTGAATTCCCACCAGCAGTGGAGAAGGGTTCCTCTTTCCCCACAGCCTCTCCAGCATTTGTTGCTGGTTGATTTCTTTATGATAGCCATCCTTACTGGGGTGAGGTGGTATCTAAGTGTTGTTTTGATTTGCATTTCACGAATGGCTAGCGATGTGGAATATTCCTTCATGTATTTGTAGGCTTGCTGCATTTCTTTCTCTGAGAAATGTGTGTTCATCTCAGATACCCATTTCTGGATTGGGTCTTTGAATTTTGGAACCCTAATGGTTTTTAGTTCTTTGTAGATTCTACATGGAAGACCTTTGTCTGAATACTTATTAGTTAAAATCTTTTCAAAATTTTTGGGTTGTCTTTTCACTCTGTTGGTGATTTCCTTTGACATGCAGAAACTTCTTAGCCAGAAGAGGTCCCATTTTGTGATGCTTTCAAGAGTTAAACGTGCAATTTGATTTCTGTCCATGAACTTTTTGCCTACTCCGATGTCTTCAAGATTTCCTCCCACCTTTTCTTCCAGGATATTAAATGTTTCTCTTCTAATATTTAGATTTTTAATCTGGTTTAACTTTAGTTTAGTGCACAGTGATACACTAGGGTCAAGTTTTAGTTTTAGGCATGTAGAGAGCCAGTTTTTCCAGCACCATTTGTTAAAGAGACTATCTTTCTTCCAATAAACGTGTTTGGCCCCTTTGTCAAAAATAAGGTGGCTGAGTGAGTTTGTATTTGCTTCTGGATCTTCTAATCTATTCCACTAATCCTCAGGTCTATTCTTTTGTCAATATTATGCTGATTTTATTACTTAGCTTTGTAGTATAACTTTAGGTCAGGAATTGTAATGCCTCCTACCATACCTTTGTTGCCCAGAATTTTCTTTGAAATTCTAGGTCTTTTTTGGTTCCACATAAATTTTAGGAATGATTTCTCCAGGTCTGTGAGGTATGTTGATGGTATTTGGATAGGAATTGCATTAAATCTGTACAACAATTTAGGGAGTATGGACATCTTCACAATGTTGGTTCTTCCTATCCAGGAGCAGGGAATATCTATCCATTTTCTGAAATCTTCTAGGCAAATTCAAAATTATGAGAAACAGTTTGAACTCCAAGCTTGGAATTATGGGAAGTCCTTGGTTGAGGTAACAGAAGGGTTCATTAGGTGGCAGGTTAGATAAGGGAAATATATACTTGTCTTTGGAAAAACAATCTGTTTAATGGAGTAAATAGTTGCAGGTTGGCCTAGGACCTCATAAATACAAATTTGACTATTTTCTCTTTAGTATGAAAATTTCTTTCTGTAAACAATGAAATATGTAAATAATGAACCAATTCTTAGGTATTCATGGTTTTTAAAACTTGAATCAATAGGATATAAATACTTAGCAAACTAATAAAAATCGATATAATTGATGTAGGAATCAGAATTTCATCACCTTAGAAAAATACAATGTTCTTTGGTTTTATTGCTACATTCGACCAGAATTAAAGAGGAATTAATGACAATCCTATTCAAGTGTCTCCTTGTAGAAATATGGTAAAATATGCTTAATAATTCATGCCATACATCTGGCATTATCTCCGTAGCAACACTTAACAAGAAAAGAAACAGAAAAAAATGAAAAAATGGTAGGTCAATCTCCTTCAGAAACACAGATGCAAAGATTCTGAACATGATACTTTCAGTAAAAAAAAAAATATACATATATATATATATATATGCATCTTTATCCAAGGTTCAGCAAATTTAATCATGCTTATATTGAATTCACTGATAAATGCATATCTAGCCATTTTTATTTTAAGTGAAGGTTACTTTCTATGTCACTTAAGGTTTTATGAATTGTGTTTACAAAATTAATTCAAAAAGTCAGCTAGATCATTTAAAGGGTAGACTGTATTTTCAGGACTTGTTTTTCCTTGTTACTAAAACAAAAACCCGAAGAAGTTTTGGTACTACTTTCAGATAGGAGGACAGTTGGATCTCAGGTACAAAGTGCAGGAGTTGTGTCTTGAGATGACTGGCACAACTGCCTCTGGTGTCACTTACTCATTGCTTCTCACGGTCTGCATCCTGAGCATTACCCGCACCATCATGCTCAGCTTCCACCTTCTCTGGCTTATGTTTTTCTCTTCCCCAACTTGGCAGCACCATAAGGATTTTTGTCAATTGTGGAAAACACAGCTACATTATCTTTTTCTATGTTTAGTTTTGTGTTTCAGAAAACAAAGCTTTCCTGCGATTAGCATTTTCTTCCACTTGGTAAGGTCATATTTTTAAATATCTGTAACAGCTAAATGTGTGCCCCTTCAATCTTCAAAAGCAAATGGAACATTCCCTTAAATAAATTTGGGCTTAACGTATGTGTGTCACAAACATTTACTTCTCTTTGGAGTGCTCAGCAGATTTAGCCTGAATGATAGTTCCAGCAACACACTCTGCAATAGTGTCAGGCGTTTGTGCTCACAGAATTTACCCATTATATGAATATGTTTCCCTGTTGCTTGAAAGCCTTCTGTCTGAGCCAGCAAAACATTTTGACTAAGAATTCAAAAAAGACAGCATCATCAATCTCAGTTATTTATGATAATGAAATCATAGTACTAAGTATTTGAATTAACATTTAATTATCTTCCATCATTTTTCTTCACATATTTGCTGATTACACACTGGTTTCAGTGCAGTAAAGCATATCTAAGGAAAGCAATGAATTTCATATTTTGTAGTTGTATAGTAGTCCCTCACTATTCCGTGGTTTGTCTTCTGTGGACTTACGGTTTCATGGGTTTTCAAAAAATAGTAAGCGAAAGTATTTATTGAGGATTTTTTTGCTATGATGCAGGATTTTATGGTAATTTGCAGTATTGTATGTAAATTTATATGCATATATTTATAGTTTTAATAATTTTGTCTAAAAAATTAAAATGTATAAAATATGTTAAAATGCTACTAACATATTAAAATGATACTAAGTCAAAATAAAATACATTATATGCCATATATATATTTCTTTAGCTGATGAACACATACTGTACCATACAGTATACACATGTTGTTGAAGTGAAGGAGGCTTAGGAGTATAGAAAATGGTTAAGGAGTCCCGCCTGCCCCTCCTGATGGAACAGTGTCGAGGTGGTACCCATCACCCCCATGGCGCACTACAACTTTAAGATCACAGTGGTACCCTCTGCCAGGGACTGTATTGACCTGACATTGTGAAAGACTCATTGAAAGACTCAGATGGTTATTCATACACACTACCAAATTCACCACATTAAATATTCTTCCATGAGTAAAGTCAAGTTTACTCAGCAGAATTACCATGACAGACTCTCACAGGTTCTAGCAGATTTCCCCAAAGTGGATGATATGCATCCATTTCATGCTGACTTGATGAATATTCTCTTTTATGAGAATCATTACAAGTTGGTTTTAGGACAAATAGATATTACCAAAAAATTTAGTGGACAATGTTGCTAAGGATTATGTGCCGCTAATGAAATATGGTGATTCTCCATACCACTGCAAGCAGCTGAAGCAGGCTGTCTCTGGAAAAATGTGCACTATTATCAAGAGACAGAAGCAGAGTTTGAGTTATTTGGAACAAGTACATCAGCATTTATCCCTCTCAACAGCCATTGATCCAAATATAAGAACTCTGCTTTCGTGTGGGTACCAAAATGCTAGGAAATCCGACTTCATCAACAAAGTAATGAGAGCGGATGCAGTAGCTCAGCCGTATGCATTTGCCACGTTGTCTTTGTTTGTGGGGCACACGGATCACAAGTATCTGCATTGGCAGGTTTTAAATACCCCAGGGAGTATTGACATGGGTGATAAAGACAATGCCCACTACACGGTCCAGGCAAGAAGAGCGTCACTGGGAAAGAAAGCGGGAAGGCTCTGCTCACTCACTTCCGTAGCCCAGAGTTGGAGTTGCTCTTGAACTCCATGTGATGTTTCGGGTTCTTTAGGATGTGAGGATGGTGAACAAAGCCACGACCATGATGAAGAACGTGCAGAAGAAGATAAGCCACCTGGGGAAGAAAGGGGAGTCAGATAGACATGTGTTTGGTATGAAGCCTAAGCGCTTACTCTCTGGAAAGAGAAATGCTAGAAAAATCACAGAAGATAGCGTCCTATGGTGTACATGACTTGGCTAGAACAGTTGCTTCATATGGCATGGTTGCATAAAGTTGGAAACATCTATTAACTGAAAATGCCATGGAAATATGTAAAGGGCTTGCTGCTGAAAGTGGGTGGCTTATAGAGGTGTGCGTGCTATGAACATTCTGATTAGAGAGTGTTCCTGTATTTTATAGAGTTGATGCAGGTTTCAAACAAAGATTTGTTAGTATGATTACTGGGGATTTTGATGGAAAAATTTATTTTGCGAAAGGTAATTTTGGCTTATCACACATGAATAGTTATTTTCCATACCGCATCTTCACTTTTTTGTACACACGGAAGGCTACCAGCTATAACCTGCAGCCCTGAGAGAAGACCTGTTTCTGGGCATGTCAGGAAGCCTAGCTTTAAAATACTCTCTTAAATTATTTTCTAGGTCTTTTGTACATTATGTCATTGTAATCTGTCTTCAATTGTTTTATCCAAAATAAATTTATAGAGGAAAATAAAGAGTAAAGGTTTATAAGGTGTGGGAAGGGTTTATAAAGCCACATATATGTGGATATATATATATATATATATATATATATATATATATATATATATATTTTTTTTTTTTTTTTCCTACTTTGCTGATTTTCACTTATTGAAGTGGTGTCTGGAATACAACGTCTGTGATACCTGAAGGAATTCTTTAAGTGTGTGTGTGGGGGCATCTCAGCCTGCCCTGGGGGCAGGACTGGTGTGGCATGTGGTACCAGGGATCAAACCATAGTCCCTATGCTCTGCCTAAGCTTGCCTAAGCTGGCACTTTAGACAGCTGAGCTATCTCGCTGGCCTGGGACCCCTGTATATAACAAAATGAAATGCACATAAAGAAACTCATATGGGTAAACTTTTTTTTCTGAATTTTGTTGAAATTAAACATTAGAGTTCTTAAAACTTCTTCGTTTTGTTTGGCCATGTCATAGCATAAAGAGAAATTTGAATTTAAGGGGCCAGTCAAGTAGCTCAGCGCATTAAAGTGCCTGCAAGCAGGCACAGGAGCCAGGGATTCAATCCTGGGCCTATCTTGTTGGACCTGCCCCTGGGACACACTGAGACAGCAATTGACACTGGGCATAGTGGTACACACCTGTGACCCTAGCTCTTGGGAGTCTGTAGACAGGTGGATCACTATGAGTCTGAATCTAGTAGTGAGACCCTGAACACTCTGTAGACCCTTCCCTAAAATAAAAAAAGTAAAAAATAAAAATCTGTGCAGAGCTCCAGTGACAAGAATGTTCACAGAAGAACAGGCCCTAAAGCATAGGCTCAGGAAATTCAGTTAGGCATACCTATACTACTGTCAATTGGGATTGAAGCTTTGTGTTTTATCCTGTTATAAATTTCCTCAACATTTTCCCCATGTCCAGAGCCATTACAGTGACTCAGGTGAAGACAAGAGTGGTTGACTAATTTTTTTTTTGCTTTAATTTTTCATGTATTTGGTATAGGGTCTCACTATGCAGCTTAGACTCATAGTTATTCTCTTTTTTCCAGCCTCCCCAGCACTAGGATTATAGGCCTGTGCCACCAAGCCTGGACTTGGATGATGGCTCAGCACACCCGAGGGCAGGGCCAGCCAGGCATGCACCTGGAGATTGAACCTCAGTCCCTACCCTTGCCTAAACAGGTGCTTAGTTTGTCGAGCTACCTTGCTGGCCCTGGTTCACTCATTTTGCAGAAAATAACGGCAAGATCACTCACAATTGAAACAGTGGGGTGGTTATTGCTGGCTGAACTTTGCAGATTTTACAGAGAAAGGTCAGGAAAGAAAATTTCATGTGAAAAGTTTGTAGTTTCCTCAGAAAGGCAGAACCTATAAAAAGGAGCACAAAGAAAACATGGTTGTGGGAAAAATGTTGTTGAAAAAGACACTACATGAACCAACAGAACATCTTTACTACTCAAATGTTCAAAATCTAAAGTTTTCATTGTAAAAGAGACTGGGGCCATAGCTTGAAAGTGGACCATTAACAATTTTGCGCCATATGCAGGCAGAAGCCTCAGTGACTCTGGATCCTAAAGCACTTCGTAGACATAATTCAAGAAGTCTGCACTGCAGTGAGAAGTGGTGGCAGACACTGATGTCTTTTTCAAGGAATCATCTTGGTCATGTTCCAGATGATATGTCCTTACTGAAGTTTCAGATACGTAGAAGATGCAAGGTGTGGGTGTCAGAGACATTCCCACACAGATGGCCAAGGCTCATCTTCGAGCTCTATCTGTGTGCTCCTGCGAGGGCCAGGGGAGAAGCTGGAGAAAAGAAGCAAACATGGTAGCGCGCATCCTAGGACTGTGGTGAAGCTGGGAATGTAGCTCATTCGCTGTGGAAGCCCTGGTCAGGAGGTCGCAGCATCCAAAAGACAGAGGCCTTCAGGGCTGCCGTTGCCCAAGTGCTCGGGGTGGAGATTCGCTGTCACGTTGGGGCTCCTATCTTCTCAGGGCTTTGCCTGGCTGCTGAGCAGAGCCACAGAGTTACATTTCACTCTGGGCTTAGCACTGGTTTTGTCTGACTACTTTATCTCCACCTATTTCTGTTTTGGGGTTCTGAATATTTATCCTGTGACACTTCATGTTGAAGGAATACATATTTCTTTTTGAATTATTTATGGATTACTGCCAAGTGACTTGAATCTCAGAAGGACTTTACATTTAGATATTTAGTAATGTCAGAACTGTTAATACTGAGGGATTCTATAAAATAGCATAAATATGTGTAGTATATTGCAATGATTGTGAGCAGACTGGCAAGGGGCTAAAATATTGTTGTTTAGGGCTGGGTAGATAGCTCAGAAGAGTAAGTGTTTGCCTGGAAAGCTCAAAGTCCTGAATTCAATCCCTAGTATCACAATCACTATATATATATATATATATATATATATATATATATATATATATATATATATTCTCAATCATGTGTGGCCCTAAAGCTGTAGCTGATTTTAAGTTTCTGGACACTGCATAGTTGACTTGAAATGATATGTTTCCTTTTCTTTAAAAAAAAACACTAATTTCATTTTATTTTGAAAAGTAAACACAGAAGCAAGAACAAAAATCAGAAATGAGATAACATGTAATATATATGTGATAGATATTCAAAACAAGAATAGTAATTAACAATGATTGATGTATTATCTATTATGTATTTTTATCATCTGTCTTTTGTGTGGTTTAATGTTTGTTCCTGAAATGCTCGCCTAACCCTAGTTATTTATTTATTTATTTATTTATTTATTTATTTTTTGTATTATGGCTGGCTCAGTCTGCTCTGAGAGTGGTGTATTGGTGCAGCATGTGGTGCTGGGAATCGATCGAAACGTGGTCCCTGAGGTTGCCTAAGCTTTCCTAAGCAGGTGCTTTAGACTGCTGAACCATCTTGCTGGCCCCGCCAGCTGCTTTAATGAGGACTCTGATATTATCATCCGTCACGGTCACCTCAGTGTGCAGGATACAGGGCTCTATGCAGGCGAGCTCAGAGACCGAGGCCATGGTGAGTGGATGTCCGATGTGGTGCTAGTCGCTGGAGGAAGTGAGCGCCTCACCTCACTGCGGCCTCAGTTTCCTCCAAAGAGCCGAGCACTTTGGGCACAGCTATTTCTGTTTTAATGTTCAGATCTTTAATCCATTTAGACCTTAGTTTAGTGCATGTGCTAGACCTTAGTCTAGGTTTAATTTTCAGCGTATGGAGATCCAGTCCTTCCAGAACCATTTATTAAGGAGGCTGCCTTTCATTTCTTTCAGTGAACATGTTTGGCTCCTTTGTCAAATATAAGATGGCTGAGTATGGTTGTGGTTGTATCTGCATCCTCTGATCTGTTCCATTGATCTATAGGGTTTTTTTGTTGTTGTTGTTGTGTGTTTTTTTGCCAGCATCGTACAGATTTTATCACAGTCACTTTATGGTATAATTTCAAGTCAGTCAAGGCCTCTTGCCTTGCTTTGTTGCCAATATGGCCTTGTCTATTGTAGGTCTTTTATGATGCCAAATAAATTTCAGGAATGTTTCCCTAGACCTGTGAGGTATGTTGGTGGTATTTTCATATGAGTTTCATTAAGTCTGTAGAGCAATTTTTGAGTATGGCTATTTTGATCTTTCACTTGCTTAGAGCTGAGCTGTGGTGCTGCACAGCTTTAGTCCCAGCACTTGGGAGGTTGAGACAGGGGAACTGATGCAAGTTCGAGACCAGCCTAGGCTACAAAAAGTGAACTCAAGGCCAGCCTTACCTGCATAGTGAGACCTTGTCTCAAAAAGACAAAAAAAAAAAAAAGATGAGAAAGAGATTAGAAACGAGAATGAAAGACAAAGGAAGATTACACAGCTTTGAGAAACTGAGGGAGACAGGAAGGAAAAACACAAATAAAAGCCTAAACAAGAATAGAACAAAACAACAAAAGCAAAGAACTAGAAACAGTGTGCACACTTATGTAATGGAAGAAGAAACAATCAAAAAAAGCAGAGGAAGGAAGGAAGGAAAAAATGTCCACTGCATGTTGTGCCTATGCTACCCTGGGCGGAAGTGGGAAGATGGAACCCAGATTCATGGTGCAGCATAGTGGCACAGAATCCCAGCAAACCAGTGCTTTAAGCTCCATGGAGGTTCACACAGCTTCACTTCCTGGATGTTGTGCTGATATTAGAATTGTTCGGCCTGCAGTACTGCGTGTATCCCACCAGTCTGACTGTCAGCTTGAATTGTCCCTGACCTCGTTCTCCCCTGTTTGTGGCTAACTCATACATTGGAAGCTGCTAGCTGGAGCCAAACCATTATGTCTTGATTTTAGTAGCCCCTTTGCAAAATGGTAGTGAGCCCGCTGTCCCCTCTGGGGGTGATTAAACTGTACTGGCATCGCTTCACCTCCACTGGAATCTGTAGCATCCATTGGTCTGCTCATCTCTGTTTCTCTGTGGAGGCCTTGAGAGTCACCAGCGCTCACAGTGCCTCTGTAGACATGAGCTGCCCTCCCATCCTCCAAGCTGAGATTCAGAGAAAGTGCCCCTTGTCACTTACATCTTCTGCATTGAGGTCCCTTCCTCAGTTCTTCCCGCTGGGTCCAGTGCTCAAGTGTAAGCCACTCTGAATCTCTGGAACCTGTTTCTGTATTCTTCGCATCACAAATTTCCAATGTTGCGGCTTTTGGCTTTCCATGTCAGGAAGTCTCCTTTGCTGCTCTACTTCATTGTCCCACTATCTTCTGAGAAACAGCTCTCAACCTCTACTGGAATGAAACTGAATCCATTCTGCTGGAGGGGCAGAAAAGATAAATGCTTTAAAGATGCTCACTCATCTCCTACTTGATTTAAGTCACTCTGCAGACTGAACAAAAATGCTGCTCTCTACTCTGTCCTTCCTCTGTCCCTGGCAACATATAGTTCTAGCTCTGTGTGGCATTGTGCTGTCACAAAATCCCCAGCTAAACACAGTATTCATAAATTAAAAAGTTAAACTTTAATTAATTCTGTAACTACATGCTAATATTTTTGATTTCTGCCTCTCAGCATACAAAGTTCAAAATGGATTTTTATCCAGGTCATTTGAATGTGTTGGCTGACTGCCTCCAGAGGATTCTGAAAAGAAGAAGCCATCGTTTAGTGCTATTTACTTTAACGTTCTTTTATTCACAAATATATAAAATGATTTTTGGGAGGTCCAAAGAAGAAATCTGTCACAAGTTGCAAGCCCCTAGAGTAGAATTTGAAGAAATGTGCAACTGTTTGAGTAACAAACATTAATGATCGCCTACACAGGAAAATTATTTGCTGGAAAATTTCAACTATAAAGTAATATTGAAAGAAACCAATGATTATTGCAGAACACATTGTCTAAAATAATCAGAACAGGCCTTTCACTGTTAACCTTTAGTTACAACAATGTGATGCTGATATCAGTCCCACTGAGAGCTTGAATAAATACTCGTATGAGTATGGGTGTCCTATTAACCATAATGAAAAGATCTGTAGGTAAATCTGAGGGTCACATCTTTAAAGATGGTAAGCTTCTGTGTTTATTCTCTTAATTACTTTGAAACATTTCCCTGATTCCATGGGGCACCCCAGAATGCGTTGGTGAGAGAGATGCCACGCCCCATCAGTAACCGAACAGTTCTGAAAGGAAACCTGCAGGCAGTCATCCCTGAAGCTCATTCATAAAACACAAGCTAGCTGCAGTGCTTTCAATGACTAAATTTTTGTATGGTCTGATTTTTTATGGCATCGTTTTGCTTACATTAATGAATAATTAAAAAATTATGTTATAATTATTTGAATTGATATATAGAATATTCTGAACACTTTCACTCAATTATCCCTGAATTACTCTGTAAAAAGGCTGCATTTACAAATGGGAATTGGGCCTAACTAATTTTAGGGTTATTCTATAGAGGTAGAAAGCTGTTGGTTATAGCCAAACTACAGAGATTCATGGGTAAAAGGTAATACAAGGGAAACAGGAACCTTCACCTACCGTGCCCCACCATATTCATTGTAGCTGGGAATAAAACAAGTATTTATAAGACACATATGAACACACTCTGGAGCTAGAAGCAGAAATTTCAAATACTTCAATATATCTTTCTCTACAAAATTGTTTGTCACAAATATAAGCAATTCCTTGAGGGTTACATATATTTCTTCTGAAAAATTAAAGATGGATAGATACATTTTGTGTGTGTGTGTGTGTGTGTGTGTGTGTGTGTGTGTGTGTGCATGCGTGACTGGGGTTCAAACTCACGACCTTACACTTGCCAGGCAGGCACTTGTGCAATGGAGTTATTTTCCAGTCCCAAATTAAGTATATTTTGATTTTTAAAATTATGAAATGTCCTCTCACACAATATCTACAATGATAACACTTAACATATAAACACGTAATTTTTACTGGTACTGAAATTTAAACATTCTGGATTTCAAGCTTTAGAATACTGTTAAAAATACACTGCAAAGGAGAATACACCTAATGATTTGTCTAATAATATCACAAAACAGCATTTTGGGCTTCACATTTGTAATTGGGGTCAAGGTTCTGCCATTGCCAGGTGACAATGACTCTCTATGTGAAACAGATCATTGTGCACTACCGGTTCTTAAAGGAAACTGCACTCTGTAACAGCACAATGTGTTTTATGCAAATAAAGTCACTCATCATGGGCTGGGTTCTATGTGATTCTCCAGGGTGTAAAGTGTCATGTATATAGCCCTCCATCATTAAATGAAAACTGCATATATGTGACTGGGTTTGAATACTTTCAGAAGTATGGTGCATGAAGAAGTGGCCTCCATATTACAGTTCCCAGTTTAGTTCTCTTTTATCTCTCAGTGAGTGTCTATGGTATCATAAGTTGTACCCTCTAATCAGTTGATTGAGGGAGAGAGGACCAGCTGAACAGGGGGGTTTAGACATCATGTGGGCTCTCATACTGCTGCACAGTGTAGCACAGAAACAGCTTTCAGGACATAAGGGAAGGATAGCACTGTGGGGAAACCCCCAGGGTTGGGAGAAGCTGGGCATTATATTTCTCCATAGTTCTTGGGAGAATGTGTGACCAGATGAGCAACTGCACAGAGTTCCATCTATAGAGTTGTATATTGCCTGTAGTCCATATTCTTTCTGGAGGTTCAGAAATTTAAAGTACATGAAAAACTGCATACAAAAATATTTGGCAAAATTATATGTACAGACATTCAATATTATAAAAGAACATCAAAACATTTGTGTCATACTTCAATGACCACACTAAGAATCCTCATAAGAGAACGTTAATGAGAAAGACACAGAAAACTTTACTCCAAAGGGGCAGTAAACCACCACTTTATTTTTTTAACTTTTTTTTAACATATGTTTTAATACCTTGCTTGAGACAAGTTCTTGTTTGTTTATTTATTTATTTTCATGGCCGGCTCAGCCTGCCCTGAGGGCAGGGCTGGTGCAGCATGTGGTGCTGGAGATCGAATTGCAGTCCCTGCAGCCGCCTAAGCTTTCCTAAGCAGGCGCTTTAGATCACTGAGCCATCCTGCTGGGCCCCTAAACCACCACTTTATGATGATCCCAACTTCGGCAAGCGTGAGTTCATGAACAAAGTGATCACGGTGACAGAGATGAAAATTATGAATGGGCTCAGGAGCAAGGCCCTTCCACTCCACAGCTCTGAGTTACAGCCCCCACAGAATACCCAACCTGCCGCACACATAGGATCAAAACTGAGCCAGGAATGGCAGCCTTCCCCCAGGCTATCTGTCTTCCTGAAAGTGGGATGACTGCTTTTGACTGCTTTCGTCATGGATGGAGAAGTTCTCTGTCTGTATGGGAAGAGACACCTATTCTTACGGATTTTTCTCCCTGAAAATAATTATTGTACAAGAGCTAGCATATATCAGCTAACAAAATACTTCTTCTGTCAAGCCAGGCATGGTGGCACATACCCATAATCCCCTCACTTGGGAGGCTGAAGCAGGAGGATTAGTGTGAGTTCAAGACCAGCCTGGGCTACGAAAGACCTACAGTTCAAGGCCAGGCTCAACTGCATAGTGAGACCCGGTCTTGAAAAGAAAAAACAAACAAACAAAGAAGCAAAAACACTTCTGTCATCAGATTCTTCCACACAGCATTCATTCTTAGCAAGGAATGCCCTCCAAAGTTATGGAATAATGACAGTGTCTTAATGCTCGTGTAATTCACTGGCTCTAACACATTCCCCACCATCCAGATGTAGGCAGATTGATACAACAACGAAAGGGCCTTTTCAAAATATGCAATCGCAGTGTTGCTGTACAGTAATAAAGCACAGGCAAAGTTACCCATGTGTCTGCTTAAGCTCTTAGTCAAAATTTAGCATCTGCAACTATTTCTATAGTTTGGCTTTCTGGGTATAGGAATCAGTGGATGAAAATGAGCATGGTGCCACTGCGCATTAGCCTTCTGCACACAGCAATGATACATTTGCTTGCAGAGTTTTGTGACCCAATGCTCTACTAACATGCAAATTCATTTCACAAATATAAAAGCTCTTACCTAGAGAAACTATACTGATTCCACGAACAAGAAATCTGAAAATTTGCCGTAGCAATTCTGGGCCCCTCATAAGTATTAATCAACATCTTTCACAGGGAGTTAAAGAGCTAATAACGGCATCTGATCAGTTTATCAAGGAACTCACAAGTACCCCCCAGGGAACATAAGGAAAAGTGTCATGTCTATGTCTTGCACTCGGGACAACTGCTAGGAAGAGAGCCATGCGCATGTGATAATGCTTCCAGCTCTGCTACTGTCCTGTTTTGGAACTGTTTTGTTGTCAGTTTTAGTCTTTTGTGTTATAAATACATGAGTAATACACTTCAAAAAAAGAATAAAACAGCCATTTAGAGGCTCCCTCCTGACATCTAGTGCTACCATGAACTGTTTTAGAGGTCACAGTAAAGCTGTCACAGCTAAATCTAGGAAAAATAAGTACTTGCCCAGATGCATGAGGAAGAAAGGGTATGGTCAGCTCCCCATGTAGAGAACTGAGGGCAACTGAGGTGGGTCCTAAAACACTATGGAATCTTTAGGAGATCTATAGTTGTTTCCTGTATTACATAGTATAGTTAAAAACTGACTTAATATTAGAAGTTAAATATCATTAAATCTACCTTTCATAGTTTAGTGATGCCAAGAGATGTATACTCATCACTCAAGAAAGTCGGCATCTAATATGGGGAACAGTGAATACATTTTCACTTCCATGCAGACAAGATTCACTATGCAAGGTGGAATCATATCCTTGATATTATCTGTGTTGGAAATCACATACATTGTTCAAGGAGAAGTGCTTGGTTGTGAAATCAACCTTGGACACACTGTGACTGCTAATCATGGTGTAGCTGCTTGACTGGATTAAGCAACATCTAGCAGATTAGAAGGCCCAGCTCTGGATCTGCCTGCCACATGTTCCAGAAATGATAGGTATGTAGTTCACCAGCCTGCTCAAGGGAGGACCTGAGGGGACTGTCGATGGCATGCTCCAATGGGAGAGCAAGACAGATAGAATAAAAAGGTGAAGGAATGTGTCTGGAGCTGCACATTAAAGGTCTAGCTTCTTCAGCTACACAATTCAGCCTCGTACTAAGGACTACCCAGGTAGGTACCAGGCTTTGATACTGAGCTCATATTGCTTTCAACACCTCTTATTCTATGAATTACAAATTGTTGTTCAGAGCAGTTCCTGGATTATATGGACCTCCATCGCTCAAACAATATCTGTGGATTGTCCTAGCTCTGAACTTGTAAGCCTATATAATTGTCACCTTGAAAATATATATCTGGAAAGATATATATGAATGTATAAATACACATGGGATATGTGTGTGCGTGTGTGTGTGATGAACATGTGTTCTCTCGATTGTGCTTTTCTAGGAATCCTAAACAAAACAATTATTCAATGATTTTCTTACACTATGTTGACTGATTTCCTGACCAAAAAAAAAAAAAACCATGAAGAAATTACCATGACCTTAGTTACTTCCAACCTTAGAAGCACTTTTCTTTAAGGTAGTTTTAAAAATAGTTTGCATTATATTAAATTTCATATAAGAAGGATGTAACAAAATTCCATAATGTACTTGATCTAGAAGTCTTCCTCTTTATCTTCAAAACTGTAATTTCCCTTTTGAGAACAAGACCATCCTTCTATATATGCATTGTTTGACAAAATAGATAGAAGGCCCAGCCCATAGCCCAGTGGACTGAAGCACCTGCTTAGGCAGAGCACAGTGACTGGGGCTAGATCCCCTGTGCCCCCAGGGTGCACTGAGATGGGTAATGAGACCGGGCATGGTGGCACTCACTGGCAACTCAGCTCCAGAAGCTGAAAACAGGAAGATCACTGTGAGTTTGATCTGTGTAGTGATACCCTGTGGATCCTGTCTAAATACATGGGGAAAAAAGGAAGAAAAGAAAACAGATCATTTCAAAAGGAAATCAATCTATGAAATCTCTATATCTCAATTTATTCCATTTTAATTCACTTTTACTTTTTAACATCATAAAACATCCTTCTTGTTAGATTATACATTATAAATAATTTACAAGCTTAAATGAATATAGCAATAAAATTGTGTAAATCAAAAATGAAGAAAGCATTTACAGATCAGTCATACAATAGTTCAATCTGTGCCAAAAATATAGAAACTTACATTCGTATAATTAGAATTCTCAAAGTAGAAAGAGGTAGGCAATTGTCTTAGTTACTTTTTATTCATTGATGGGACAAATACCCGGCACTCAAGACGAAGGAAGGAAAGGTTGATTTAGCTCACAGTTTGTGGAGGTTTCAGTCCATATTTTGCTGACCCAAGGCTGAGTGGAACAGGGCAGAGAGCATCCAGTTCATGGCGGCGGCACAGAATCAAAATGGTGGCAGAGGTAGCCAACCAAACAGGGCAGCAGAGAGCAACAGCTCAAGTCTGTCTCTCTGTCTCTCTTTATACTACCTTCAGGCTCTCCCCTTCAGCCTCCGCCTTAGGCTATACCCATAATCCCATCAGTACTAAAACCCACAATCCCAGGGATCATGGATCGAGTCTCAAACTCTACTTAAGTCCCCGCCCTCTGACTCATGAGGCTTTGTGGGGACAACTAGACATAAAACATGACAGCAATAAAACTTTAAAGATTTGAAACTTCTGAATGGAGTTGAAATTATAGCACATTTCAAAATAAAAGGAACCTGCTGCACAAGAAATTTGAATAAAATGATACCAAGATACACAAAAGTAAAATTGTCCAAAACTAATTATAAGGCTGATATGACGTTTTCTTCTAGTATTAGAAATTTTAAAATTATATTTCCAGATTTCATTGATTTATATTACTCTTTCCTTGCCTTTTATACACAAATAGGTCTTTTTGTTTTTCCTCTCAGTCCTTTAAATTCATTGGTCTAGTTTCTTATATACTTACTCTTTTTATCTAATGTAGAATAAGATGATATTTAATTTTGTTCTACCATAGTTAATTTTTATATATATATATATACTTCAATGATTATTTTTCTTTACAATTAGTTTTGGACAATTTAATTTTAATTTTATTGTTCTGTATCAACCATAAATTAAGAATGGTTTTTGTAAACTTTTATTGCTTCAAGTAATGTTTAGTTACAAATATATGCATTTCAATAAAAAAGGCATTATATATAGTGAATAAATTAAAAAAAATTATCAGTGCACCAGCAAGGTATCCTAGAAGATTCCAAATGAAATGAGTATTTCCTGGTGAAATGTGTGCAGGATTGATTTTGGGATGGTTGTACTGCTGAAGACTGTGCCCTACTTTTCAATCAAAATTCACTCAGCCTGTGCACAAAATGAGCAGTGAGGAAGGCACTGTTAGTAGCGTGTCCCCCTAAGCAGGGTTCTAAGAACTAAGATAGCAGATGCCAGAGATATAGGACCAGAGTTTGATTCCTGGCACAAAGTCTTGGGCTGATTCGGCCTCCAGGTACACTGAGCTGGCCACCTTAACTGGGCATGGTGGCACACGTTTGTAATCCTGGCTCTGGGGAAGCTGAAAACAGGAGGATCACCATGAGTCAGAGCTGTGCATTGTGAACTTATTGGGCGGGGGGAGAACTAAGGTATCTACCAGATTCTGAGCAGCAGTGACTGCAGCTGACCCCCAAAGGGCTCTGCTTCTCTGGAATGCTCCACTGACTCCTCCAGGTTTACAGAAATTTGTGGTCTCCACACTTCTCCCAAAGTCAAGCTTTGACTGTGAGCCCCTTGGGATGAAAATGATTCTTCAATATGAATGAAATGAATGTAAAATAATAGAGTGTCATAGTGTGTAAATTCACTATTACATTGTACTTCGCAGTGTGAATTATAAATTCAATGTGAATCATGAATCTAACATTGATACTTTACATCCTCTGCCTTTTATATTTTCTGACAAATTATAATAATAACAAAAATGATACAATTTGTGAATGTTGTTCATATTTAATACTGGAATTTTTAAATCCATAAAAATATAATTTTGAGTACTTGCATATTTTACATCATTAGTAATAATTCATTACTTGAGTTAAAACATACTTTGGTAAACTTATCTTCAAGATTTCATTTATATTTTTATTTTTAAAAAGAAAAAAGAAAGAAAAAAGGTAACAGAATATGAGGCAAGGAAAAAAGGCCATAGAAATATGTTTTTGCAATTTTGTAAATGGCTAAGTTAAAAAGTATCTGTGTAACAATATGTATGTGTTCTTTTTTAAAAATTCTAAAGGGGTTTTAAAGTTTAGAATATCAACAGTTGATGAAAAATACCTGTTTCATGTTATGTCTAAGGCGTTTGATATTCAGAAAGATAGTGATACTAAGCTCAAGTGCCTAAGTTGTAGGGAATAATATCATTAAGCTTCTCTTCTGGATGGTTAACAACTTAAGTTGGCAATCCAAATAATTAGAGGAAAAAAAGGGATACAAGTATAGCCAATATTTTGGCTTCAGCCCTTCAAGGTTAGTGAGAACACAGGACATAAGAGAACTTGTACTGTAACAGCATATATGCTGTTACATATTACATATATGTCAGTGAAGTCCCAAATTTCCTGTTCAAGGAGATTATGGGGCTACAGAGGAAAGGGCTTGATGATATACAGTGTGCCTAAGGAGACTCACTTAGAGAGAAAACATTCTCTCAGGCTTTCACAGAGAGCAAAATTGTCAAGCAATGGCTGTGATTCATCCAGATGGCTGACACTGACAAAAGTTTTGCAAACTGCAGTACATGGTTCCAAGGTAAACCGTGATGGGACCTGTCTAACCTTGTCAGATGCAAAAGTTCCATATTTTTATAACATAAGTCTTGCTTTATCTTGGTCTTAACCATCCAGCAGAAAACTCTAACCATGAGGTATAAAAAGGAAAGCCATATTAATATGCTGAGTTGTAAAAGGCTCAAATGAATAGCCTCTGATAATGCCAGGTGAGCTGATAATCCACTACTGTTATGGACTATTGGACTAAATATATAGCTACTCTCTCTTTATGCAATGAAAAGAAAGATCTGTATTAATGATGTTTAGACAAGAAATCATGTCTATGTCTTGTGCTCTGAACAACTATGACAAAGACGAGATTATGCAATGTATTAAGTATTCTTAATAATAATAATAATAATAATAATAATAATAATAATAATAGTAAGAAGAAGAAATTTGAAAACTTATGTATTTAATATAGGGTCTTCTTACACAGCTTGGACTCATAGTAATCCTCCTGTTTCAGCCTCCCCAGAGCTGGGATTACAGGCATGTACCACCATGCCTAATCTTAGTGGCCAACTCAGCATGCAGTTCTAGGGATTGAACCTGGGTCTTTATGCTTTCCAGGCAGGTGCTTAGACAGCTGAGCTATCTCCCCAGCTTCCTTGAATAGTTTGTTTGTTTGTTTATTTATTTATTTTTGTGGTACCGGGGATTGAGCTCAGGGCATTGTGCTTGCCAGGCAAGCACTTACTGAGTTATCTCCCCAGCCCAAGTATTTTAATTTCTTTGATGTTTTAAGAGTTTCCCCTGTATTTTGAAGCAGATGTATTTCAATTTGTCTGACTTATATGTGTGTGGTGTTACAATTTAATGAGAAAAATGAAAACATTTCCAAAGATAATAACAATAAAATATATATCAAACATATGCTTCATGTAAGGAATTAGGGTTCTTCAATATGGAAGGAAAATTTTCTTATTATTGGAAATTACATAACTAAAATCATGGCTCTGATTAAGCAGTGACACGATAGAAATCATATATCAGCACTCACTGTATTCACAGTTCTAAAATTTAAAATGGCAAACAAGTAGAATTATTCAGGGAAAGCAAAAAGGTCATTCTCAGAAAAGTATTCACCATTCCTATAATTTAAGGACCTGATTTGATAGATAGAAAAAGTGCATCCACCTAGTAAGGCATAAGTGGGGGTCTACAGAGTATAGTACATATGACTCATATGACTTCTTGCACAAAATAT
Source organism: Myocastor coypus (assembly GCA_004027025.1). NCBI lineage: Eukaryota > Metazoa > Chordata > Mammalia > Rodentia > Myocastoridae > Myocastor > Myocastor coypus. The sequence goes on from PVJA010001338.1 coordinate 55,633, forward strand.
GCTTTATGAGCATTTATATGTTGAACATTTACTCACACCCACCATAGAGGGCAAAGAAGCAAGGAATCACACAAAAACTTTCACTGAGGAGATCACAGCTCTGCATGTAGATCAATGAATCAAGTGTCTTCCTGCGCCTGCACCAAGCTAAGGTTCTCACGATCACTGCCCATCTTCCTACAAATGTCATGACACATTTACATTGTCAGTGCCAGTTATTATGGAGGTTTTTATTCTTATTTCTTTTTCAGAAGAGGGGAATGCCAGACAGCTTGAATTACACTACCTAGATTTACTTTTTTGTTGCATTTTAGGAAACGGTCTACAAGGTGTCCAGGGTCTCACTTCTAGATGGGCTCATAGTGATCCACCTGTTTACAGCCTCCCAAGAGCTGGGATTACAGGCGCAAACCACCACACCCAGTCTCAGTTGCCATATCAGTGTGCCCTTGGTGTGGAGCTGGCATAGCAGGCCTGGGGATTGAACCCCTGGCCCCTGCACCTGCTTGCAGGCACTTTAATCTGCTGAGCTATTTGGCTGTCCAGAGGTTTACATAGTTAATAATTCAGAGTTTCATTTTCCATGATAAAAAGCAGTTACCTAACAAAAGAGTTTTGAATTCTGACCATGATTTTAGATTTACAGTCAGTGAATCATCACATTTAATATCTATCATTCAAAACCTAGAATTGCTTAAATTGAGGCAAATAGAATATTTTTTCAGAAACTTTTTTCAGAGTTTGCTCGGTGTTTTATTCAGATTATTGCTGAATAGAGTATATGGCATTAACAACATCTAAGTCATATATGGATATTTTGAGTTAAATGAATTTTTTCAATTATGTGTGGAGAGACTAGGGTGTGAGAAGGCAAATTGAGCATAAGCTAACTTCAGGAAACCCTCTGTATCCTTGAAAATGGTGGCTATTATTGGCTAAGATTTTGGTGTGCTACAATAACTACCTCTACTAGTTGGATGCATGTGTCTTAGTTACTTTTTACTTGTTGCAGGGACAAATACCTGACACTCAAAATGAAGCAAGGAAAGGTTTATTTATCTCACAGTTTGTGGAGGTTTCAGTCCATATTCTGGTGGCCCAAGGCTGAGTGGAACAGAGCAGAGAGCATCCAGTCTATGGCGGCAGAACAGCAACAAAATGATGACAGAGGCAGCCAATCAATCAGGGCAGCAGAGCAACAGCCTAAATCTGTCTCTCTGTCTCTCTTTATATTACATTCAGGCTCTCCACCTTAGCCTATCTGCCTTAGTCTACACTCATAATCCCAAAGTACTTAGACCCACAATCCCATCAGTATTAAAACACATAATCCCAGGGATCACGAATCAAGTCTCAAATCTAGAAGTCCCCACCTTATGACTGTATGAGGCTTTTGGTGGACAATGAGACATAAATCATAACAGTATGTTTATGTGTGTGTTGGCACAAAAAAGAACAGTGCTCTAGAGCACAGTGAAACTGAGGTCAATGGTAAGATTTTCCCACCTTAGCTTTGCATGTAGATCCACTGGCCTTGAATGCTTTACTTTTCCTCCCTCTGCACATACCTGCCTTTTCCTTTTGAAGCAAGAACTTTTTGTATGTAACTTGAATATTGTGTAATTAATTTCATGTTTTTGTATATAGTTTCTCCAAGTCACTTTCTTAATATGTATTCTAGGAATAATAATAAAAATTCGGCTAAATGTCAAGGACAATGTAAGAAAGAGATGAAATTACGTATTACTAAACAAGGAAGCACACAATACATCATTAAGGAAGCTCAAAAGAAAGCAAAAATGTAAAAGTAAAAATTCACACATCATACGTTGCAAACTTTATAGTCATTATTTATTTTATGTTTCACACTATTTGGCAGATGCCTCTTAAAATTAATATTTTGATCATTCTTCAAGCAGAAATTTTATGGTGGTGAAAAGTGGCTATTTCCTGTGACAAAGTGCTGTCACAGGAATTACAGTAAAGGTTAACGTAAATGACTTCACATGTCAGTAGATTATCCAACTCATGCTAGTTTCCAAAGCTCATTTTCATCACTTTTCTCAATAGTTTTTTAGCTGATTCATTAAAATTTTTCGTTACTGACCAATATTTCTTCCTGAATATGAGTGACAGTGAAAGTTTGCCATAAGGAGTTATGCGTGTGATCTTGATAATGGAAATAGAGGACAAGAAGGAGAAAACGAATGTATTATTAAAGTCACTCATGACACTTCAAGCGTTTGTAACCATACGTCTGGTCTTGCCCTTGACACAGGCGATCCTTTGGTGTGAGGTCTGCTTGCTGCCCTGCTGACCATCATGGACCTCAAGGGGAAAGGTATGCGCAGCGATGCAGGAAGTTCTTGGCTCCTCGGGTACTCTGTGGTTTACTAGAAAAATAATAGCTAGTGTCAAAAGATTTCACATGTAGGATTAGAAGAATTACCACTATTTATCTATAAACAGATTGCACAGGGATTACTAAGTATCTGAAGGTGGACTTCTATTGGTGTCTACAGGTGGATTTTCATACTATTAAACATTTGTCAAAACTGAAGAATATTTGCAGTGTATAATTGGAGGTCATGGGGCACCGGCAGGTAGTCTCAGTATATCCTGCATAGAGAATGTGGTCCTAGTATACACTGTCCTATGCATAGGACATAGCTCAGAAGAAAAGGATATTGAACGCAAAAGGCCACAGAGCTGGGTTTGAGACACTCTGGGCCAAGAGCCAATATGTGCTCTTTGGCAGAACTCCAGGAGGTCAGAAGTAACACTGCTCTTGTCTATTATAAGTTTTGGCTGACTTGAGTCAACCTAGCGAAACTTTCAATATTGAAGTGATAATGCCTGAATAATGGCCACAATGCATTATATACTGCCTTCATTGTGTTGTTTAAGTCAGTGGCTTCAAAATTAAAAAGCAAGCTGAAAGCAGGTTATACAACTGCTTTTACTTCCTTATACATTTTAAGTAAAAATGCAAGGTGTTTCTCCTTTGCAGTACAGCAGTACGCTCTGCAGCATCTGTAGCCTATGATGCTGATGTGGTCCCTGCTTCACAGGGGCAGACTGAGACCTAGAGGTGAGCACAGGGTGAGGAGGTGAAGTGTAAAGACCACAGCATGGGTCGGAGCCTCCTCTACCATAGAATGCTAGCACCCGGGAAGATTATTTAGCTTTACTCAACTTGAGTTCCAATATATGTGCTGTATATTTTAAAGCCTCTATCTGTCTGACTTACCCTAAACCTTAAATTTAGAAAATATCTATCATTTGCAAAGCATGAATCAAGTGTATGATGTTATTATGGTGCATTAGGAGATCCAGGCCGCAGCCTCACTTTTTTAGTAGGACGCTCCTTATACCCAATATCAGCAACCAAGCATCTGTGTACCTTTGCTTCCAACCATGAAGGTGAAACATTGATAACATATACTGTTCCTTTTAACTAAAATGTTTAGATCTATTAATAAATTTAAAAGTAACAACTACCAGGAGAATCTTACATTTTATCAGATGCAGAAATTCCCAGTATCTTAAACTATTTTAAGTGAATGTTTTGCAAGTCTTGAGGCAACATTAATTGCATTTCCCAGAATTTATTCCCAGAGAAACTTAGGAGAGTAATAAGAAAATGCAGGAGTCATCACCTCTCAGACTCAGCGGCAGTGTAACTCCCCTATGGGGACACGTGGGAGGTGTTGGTGCTTCCCTATCTGAGCCCTTCCAGCCCCAGTTTGTGCTTGTAGGCAGTGGAGATAGACCAGGCTGCCCTGGAAAGTCTGGCTTGTGATGACATCACCAAATAGATGATCGCAGATGCTTGTGAATTTGCTTAAGCAGGGCCCTTCCTCCTGCTGGTCATGCCAACTCTGGTCCTCTGTCAGAATATGACTTCACCTTCCAACTGTCTCCAGAGTGCCACATGCAAAACGATCATCCAAGATTTGTACGATTTTGCGATTCATATCTCTCAGACCATCCACCTCCATGCTTCAGAATTGTTCCAGAAATTTGTAAGTATCTCATTTTTTTCTAACTTCTCAAGTGGACTGATCCAAACCATGTAGTTCCTACACTGCAATATAAACTAGAGGAACTTAAGCAACACAATGTTTAATAACATATATTATTATGTTCTAAAAACATCTGGAAAAAAACTTAGAAAATAAGGAAGGGACCTTATTTGATGTAAGATTTTTTTTCAGTATCAAGGATTGACCTTGTGCTTGCCAGGGAAGTACTTGTTCCACTGAGCTATCTCCCTGGCCCTCAGATTCTAAAAGATTTGATGATTTTAAAAGTTCAATAGGCCATGTCATGTCTACCTCTTTAATCATCTGACACAGGGCCATTAAAGAGGGTGAGAAAGACACTGCTTTTTTGTTCCTGTGCATAGGGGCGGTCCGTGGGCATTCCTAAGGGCAGGTGCAGAAGACGTCTGAGAGAGGAGAAAGGCTTTGCCATGAGTTGGGTGAATCGAATAGTCAGCAAAACTGAAGTCATCTTCAAGGAAACAATGTCAGATTAATAGCCTTTAGAATTCCCCAAAAGCTTGAGTAATTTGTTCATAGACTTTCAGTGTGGAGCTCATAATCAGAAGAAATAAGCCAGCTCCAAAGAGGGCAGAATTCACCCCTCATAGATACTTGGAACATTGTGTGGACACTCATAGCAGACAGAAGATCAGAGTTTAGGACACCTAAGTTCTTCCATAGATAACAGGGTCCAGTGTTTGCAATATGCAATAGTCAAACATTTATATACTCTTGTTTTTTTATTTTCTATTTTCAAGTGGACATCTGCTGTCTTCCAAGTCATCCAATCAGTGCCTTTGAGTTTCACAACTCTCACAACATTGGCTTAATACTACTCAGTGTATTTATTTTTGGCTTTCATATTAAGCTATTATTTACAATTTCCTATGCTATTTTTTATTTTATTACAAATCTTATCACAACAAAAATGATGAATTTTCCAATATTCATGTTTATGGATTTAAGTCATTCAAAATGCACAATTATTAATACTTAAATAAAGAATATAATTTTGGTTTATAAGAGGATAGATATATAGATGCAGATGCGTATGCAGGATGCTATAGCTCATACACTAGAGAAAATGATCATGAAAGTACTCACAACTTCGCAGTTCACACTGCCTTTAGAGCTGGCATTTCAAGGACAGGTGGGATAACCAGGGTGTAATGAAGATGGAGACAGCTGGGCAGGTTAGAAAGTGCAGTAAAAATACCGACAGAACTGCTGAGAAGCACCAAGCTGAACAGTTGCTTTGATAATCTTTTAGATTCACATTTTTTTTTTTTGCCTTTTTGAGACAGGGTCTTGCTATGCAGTTGAGGCTGGCCTTGCGCTCACTTTTGTAGCCCAGGCTGGTCTCGAACTCGCACCAATCCTCCTGCCTCAGCCTCCCAAGTGCTGGGATTACAGGCGTGAGCCACCACGCCCAGCTAGATTCACATTTTTGTATCTCTCACTTTTCAAAAAATTTTCCTTTGAGTAAATATAATCCTATTTTAGTAATGGATTCATGCTTTCAATTAGCAAAATCATAATAGTGAAAGCTTCTTTATGATTTTCAGGAGAAACACTATTCCCAGAACTTCACCTTCTTCAAGGCAGCCCTAGAAAGGTGCCACACAGCTGATATCCTCACTCCAGCTGGGAAGGAGGAGGCCAGGCTCCTGCAGGTGAGTCCAGCTGCAGTGACTTTATCCTGGCCCAGGCTTGATGAGGCTCTGTGCCCAGTAACAGCAGTTGTCATACCTACAGAGAAAAGGGGACCAAGAGCAAGCAGCCCAAGTAAAGGGTTCTAAGTAGTTGGTGAACTGTACACGAAATCAACATTAAATGAAGACTGTCCTAGAACCTGAAATTGACTTGCAGGTCATATTACTTTCACTGGTGCCTTGTAGCTGGGTTGAATATGTCATGCTCCATGACGTTTGAACTGAACTGGCTGCTGCTGTACCTACGCAAGTTGTGCCAGTTCATCTTTTTTGATTATGTTACCTGTGTCTCCTGCTCTTATGGTGTTCGCATCACTGACTCCTGTCTGATCTGTGTCATCTCTCCTGGACTTGCTGCACTCTGCCTTGCTTCTATCTCTCCCTTGGGACTTCTTCACTCTGCACTCCTCTCTGCCCTCCTCCCATGTTGCAACTGAAAGCCACACCCAGGCGTCGTCCTATTGGTTCTCATGATTGCAATTTTGGGCTCTATTCTGATACAACAAACTCTCCACTCTCAACCCTGATTATTTATCTCCACTCGACTTTTTATGACTAACACCTATCTGTTCTGAATTCCTCACAAGAAGTAAGATTTAACATTATTTTAAATCAATCGAGAGTATTTCCTGAGAAAAGCACATTGAATGGTATTTGTATGAACTTCCATTAGAAGAAAAAAAACAGGTATTTCTATAGGCACTTTTATTCATTTCACCATGGTATAGTTTGGGTCCAATATTTGAATTGCATTCACTTTAATACTTCTGCGTTCTACAGAAAATTTCACGTACACACAAGAATAGTAAAAGCATACATTGCTCTTGCTTACTGAGTCAAAGTCAGCCATGTCTAACTCAGCCGTGTCTCACTTGTTTTATTGTGATCACTCTAAACTGGTTGCTTAGCAAATTCGTCTCATTAACCTGGTGGTCAAGTACCTGCTGTCGTGGAGTGATCCCCTGCAGCACCTGGGCCTGGAAGCACATCGTCTGCCAACATTCTATCATTTCCTCTCAGAGAAAAACAGGATCATTTCATTAAAACGAAAGCAACTTGAAGAACTCACATTTCAAATCATCAGGCAGGTGAGCAGTCTTTGGATGCTTCCTTGTGTTTCTAATAATGAGTTTCCTCCTTGGTGAGAATGTTTTGAAATACCTTGCTCGGCGTGAGCCACACTGAATGTTCGTGTTCCAGGTTCTGCTCTGCTCTTAAGCAGTTTAAGAGCATCAACCAGCTCCAGCGTGGATTCTAAGGCAAAGCTGTCTTAGGTGCTGACCGGGACCAGCTTCCTGCACTTCCGCAAAGCCCCCCATGACTTGCTTTTTCATGAAGCTGGTGGGCAAAAATTTTAAGAAAAAAATCATAACAAGGCATCTAGAAAATGTAGTTTTTCTTTAAAGAATCTCATGACAACCGCACACAAATTTGAGTTATATTCTTTCACTATTCTTTTTAGACTAGCACATCACTGTGACAGAGATAGAAAAATTGAAAATCCTATGGGAGTTTCTGCCTCCGTGCCCATAGCTAGAGGTAATGGAAGCAGCCATATCCTCAGTGCTGCTGCACAAGCGCTAGATGTTGGGGCTCAGGAGGATGAGTGCCTGCCTCCCAAGCACAAGGTCTGAGTTCAATCCCCAGTAGTACAAAAAAAAGTTATTATTCAATATGTATTTTTTTCTATGAAAGTTCTAATATGAGCAAAGAAACATAAAAAGACTTTATTAAATTCCCCCCAAAATGTTTCATGTTAAGATAGGTGATTTTAGATATAATAACAAAAGCAATTTTATATTTGTTTCTTTCCTGAATATCCATTATCTCCTGATATTTTCACATAAAAAGTGTATGGAGCACAAAACAAAACAGTATATTATGTAAGGAGCATAGAAAGGAACACCTTAATTTCAAGTTTCTTTTTTAATACTGTGAAGAGCACACTTCTTGAGGTATCCAATTTGTTCTAAAATCCATTGCTTTATGATCTTTTATCCAGAAACTTATGTATTATTCTGAATAACATTGCTTTTATAGGAAATATTGTCATAAGGCTCAATTCCCCTGGTCAAAACAAAGGAGAAACCTAAGTAAAATACAAAGATGCATGCAGATTTTCAACAAGTAATATTCCTAATCTGTAGGAGAAAGTTCAGCAGAGCGGGGTCCGCAGTTATCCCTATGGTACAGCTATTTGTACCTCGTAGCTCTGGGAATGAGCTGAACTCTCCAGAGGCAGCACAGTGTTACTGGGGCTCTGGGGTTTCCCAGCTCCCAGAGGCCGATGCATGGCACAGGGACCCCCTGCCCTCTCTCTTGACTGTGCAGCACTCTGCTGAGCACAGTCTTACCCCACCCCACAGCATGGCCCACACAAAGGCGGTTGTTCCAATACCCTCATTTCTACTCATGGCTCCCCAAACTATTACATCATGAAACTCAAAAGAGAACCTTTGCTTCTCCTGTAATTTGAACATTTTCCCTTTGTTAAGGGGCTCTGACATTTTTCTTCAGTCTTGAGTGTCAGTACCTTCAAGCACTAAGAGCTCATTACTATAATCTTCCAGCAGATATGATATGCAGAATAGATTCGTTTCAAACAACTAAAATAAAATACTGTATTATCAGAAGAAATAATGTGCAAAGCAACCCTCAGAAAGTGTCAGGAACTGCAAAAGATCCTTAGGTGTGAGAACAGCAGAGCTTCTCCATTGTCCTCAGTCAAATCCACATCTGCAATCAACTAGCAGTTCTGTGGCTCTCAAGCTGCCCATGCTTCAGAAACGCAAATCCCCCATGGTCACTTTCATGCCAAGGAAACAGTGCGTGTGCGCGTTCTGTTTGTGGCTGTTAGATGACTAATAGTTTTATGGTATGCTGGACAAGATAAGTGACAAGGCATGCTTTGGCTAAAGTTTTAAATTTCCACTATCCAGATATCAGTTTGATAATTTAAAGAAATAAGGATATACAAATATTAATAATATTAAAAGGGACTGTTTTTCTGATGTCTAGCTTGACCCTGAAGTCCCAAACTTAGTGGGCTATGCTGTGTGGTCTGAATTGCAATCCCTGCAGTCATCTGAGGAGGAAGTTCGTCTGTCCACTGTCTATACCATGCTCCGCTGCTTTGTTACTGATGCAAAGAAGGTTGACTTTCTCCTCTCATCTATCAAGTACCAGCTTAAGGGCGAAGACAGCTGCTAATCTCACATGGACTGGCTTTGTTTCTGAAAGGTTTTCGAAGTGTTTATTATTTGGAATGATTATTAAACATTCATGCATTTTAACGCATGCTTGTCTATAAAGGATAGATGTATCTTTTATAAAAAATAAAGACTAATTTCTTTGGCATTATCAAAATATTCCAAGTTTTGCATTTCTTTTCTTTAATAAATATCCAAGAGGTATATAAGGACAGAAGTGTTTACTTATGATTAAATGCTATTGTTTGTTTATAAAGAAGAATGGATTTTCAGAACTCCTCATGGAAGTCAGTCGTATTCTATGACATAACTCATCCTGTTTTGACAAAATATGCAAGCTCTCCTAGAACTGCCATGCATGTAAATGCAGGAGTTTGTGGAACCATCTAAACATTGCTAGGACTCAAAAAACAAACTGGTCTTAGATTCCTCAAATCCCTGTGTCCAACCACATTCCCCAGCATGCTGACCTCCTTAGCATCACCTTAGAAACTTTCTATACATTGTATTCACTCTAGTCCAAAACTCCGACCTGGAGAAGATCCACCTCCATCTCAGAGTCAATCACCTCATACTCTCCCCTCCATCTATGGCGACTCCAGGGACCTAGTAGGGACTGAAGATGTGGTCACTGCCTGTAAGGTAGCTCCCTTCATTCTCATAATCTCCATTTCTCTGACAAGGATGGAATAGGGAAAGGCTCTGACATCACTGAGGGGAAGGTACTGTCACAGACACGCCAGTGCTGGCAGGGCTCGTCCAAACCCATCCTCAGGGGCATGTGTCTGTCTTGTGTGTACTTTCATGGTTCTCAAAGATCCCTAGTAATGGGAACTACACACTGCAGAATCGTTCTCCGAGAAAAACCTAGGTTGAAGTCCAGTCCTCCACACACTTCTGCCACCTCCAGAATTCCTTGCAACCTCTGTGGCTGGTCACTGTCCCTGGGATTCATGAACCCTAAGCCTCCCGACAGTGGATAGACAGCACTCCTGCAGCAGTTGTCCCCTTCTGTGTGTTCCCCTGTTCTCCTGTCCTCTTTGTTTTAGTCACAACATAAATCAGAAGGTTGAAAGTACTAAGATGCGTTCACCTAAGCAAGATGAATCACTCTTCCCTTCTCCAGACACGCTGTGTGAGGATCTGTAATGACAAGGAGCCGAAGCATCCGTCCACCACATTTTCCACCAGGTCAGTGGACAATCCTCACTCCCCACACAGGCTCAGTGTTCTGTTCTCTGAGCTTGAACAGAGGACACAGATGAGGGTCACTCTTCCTGACTCTGGGCCACCCAAGCTGAAGGCTCACTCAGGGCTGGCTCTCCTCAGAAGGCAGGGCCTTGTCTGAGAGTGTTTTCATCAGCATTAGAATATCCCAGGGCTTTATACACAATGGGCATTCACCATTTTAATGCCCATTTTAAAAGTGGATGGTTTGAGTAATAACAAATTATAATGTAAAAATAGATGTAAATAAATAATTTGTACAGTTTGTAAATATCTCATTTTGTCATTTTGATTTTCATTTATTCACATTTTCTTTGTTCTCTGAGACTTTCTTTTGTATTAGGAATTTTCTTGACCTTTACAAGTTGAGTTTATGTAGTACTACTGAAAAGCTAAATCTAGTACATATGGTAATTTAAGGTAATTATTGTCCCTAGCTGGTCCTACACTCTCCAAGGTGTACTTTTTTAGTACATTAACTTCTTTTCTGTCATCTTCTAAACTTAATCCTACCTGTGTAGGTTTAATAAATTTAATGTACTTTGCTACCAAATTTCCTGTCCAGTTCACTGTGAAGGACAACAAGGCTTTAGAAGGATTCCTAGGGTGTATAGTACCCCAGGACAAGGCAATAGTTTTTCTCTTGCCACCCAGAGTAAGGAGCGGCTGAGTAAAGACGGTCACACCTAGCAGTGCAGGGTTAGGTGGCAGTCCTCCTGGAGTTACAATGTGGAGCAAAGCGAGGACATGGCTCTGCCTTCACCCTGTGCTGGGATAGAGAATCGGTGTCCTCTGCATGCCCCTGACTGAAGTTCTGCTTTGGAGCAGGAGCCTCAGCTGCACCTGAGGCTAGGCATGAAAGTAAGACCAGCTCCAGAGCACTTGGAATGGGGTCAAGATTGGGAGCCACTGAGCAGCTGGAGAGTGATGGATCCAATCTGAGGACCAGGTTCTCACCTAGTGTGCAGGTCAGGGTTGGGACACCCACAGTCCTCCTTATGGAAGGCCCTAGGCTATGCTTTTACAGGAATGAGCTGCGTGGCAACCTATGGAGCTGCTTCCCAGGGTCAATCACAGGACACAGACCCAGGAAGCCCGGCATCAGCGCTGCTGTTCCCTGCCACTTCTGTCCCTGGGAGCTGGGGGCACCATCGGTACAAGTGGCCTCTACTGAGCCCAGGAGGTCCTGCACCAGGAAGCCCCTGAGAACTGGCCCAGGCTCCAATAGGCAAGTCCAGAACCCCAGCCAACGACGGTTTTGGCCTGTGGGCCCCATCTGGGCAGTCTATAAAGAGCAACTCAAGCCGAAGTCAGCTTAATGTTAATGGAGAACAGATGTTTCTGTATTTTAGTGCAGGTCTACAGGGTCTCAGTACACATCAGACTCATAGTGATCCTCCTGTTTTCAGCCTTCCAAGTGCTGGAATTATAGGTGCTTACCATGGACAACAGACTTATCTTTGCACTTTCAGCATTTTCTGTATTCTGTTAATGCTAAGAAGAGAAATAATAAAAAATAGATTTTTACTCACACTGTTATAGGCGAATTAATTACAATTGTATTATCATGATAAATGTAAAGGCTGTTGTTTCTCAGGCTTCTGAGAGAGTGACCTGGGAGGAGGGCTTTGTACTTCACACTAAGAAGATAGGGAGTGGCAGTATAATAAGTTTTAAGAGGTATCATAAAAATTACTGGAAAGGCACTAGGCTCTGTTTCAGGCGGACTTTGTTCTAATGCCTTCATCTCATGAAAGTCAATTAGTGAAATCTTGGGTCTGCCTCCTGCAGTGGCCACCTGATGAAGAGCTGACGCCTAGTCTCTCTCTTTCCAAAGGCCCCACATAACGTGGACCAATAGTACTCTACTATTATCTTTGCCGGGGTCCAATATGACCTTGACAATGGTCAGAGTTGGGTGCAGAAAGTGAACATAAATTACAATAGATGGCTGACACTGACAGAATGACAGAAGTTCTATAAAATGCTGTACATGGGTACAGCATTTCAGGGTAAATCCTGAGGGGATTTGACTGGCCTTGTCAGATACAAAATTTATATTTTTGTTACATAGGTCTTGCTTTATCTTGGTCTTAACCATCCAGGAGAAAAGTTTAATTGTGAGATATAAAAAGGAAAGCCATATTAATATGCTGAACTGTTAAAGGCTGAAGTCAATAGCTTCTGACACTGCCATTTCTGCTGATAATCCACTACTGTTATTGACTATTGTACTATACATACAACTAGCTTCTCTTAGTTCAATGGGAAGAAAGATTTGTGCTAATAGTGTTTAGAGAAGTTATCATGTCTGCATCTTGTACTCTGAACAACTACTATGAAGACAATAATATGCATTGTATGAGTTATTGTAGCTCTCCTACTAACCTGTTTTGAAACTATCTCATTATTATTTCTTTCTCATTAAAATTGATGAAATTAAATAATAAAAGTTTTAAAAAGAAATTTGTTTCTTTTTTAATTAAATTTTTATTTTATTTATTTATTTTTTTCTTGTTTCAGAACCTTTGTTTGTTTAGTCACTAATTTTTATGGCCGGCTCAGCCCGCCCAAAGGGCAGGGCTGGCGCAGCATGTGGTGCCGGGGATCGAACTGCGGTCCCTGAAGCCGCCCAAGCTTTCCCAAGCAGGCACTTTAGACCACTGAGCCATCCCACTGGGCCCAAAAAATTTGTTTCAAAAGACAAAAAGGAGTCAAATTCCTCTTATTCAGGCTTTCATACCACTTTATCTACGGAAATGCCTACAACCTACGCTACTTAATGTGTCCTAAGAGGGAAAGGTCCTTGTTGTCTTTGATAATTCTGTTCCCACAGATATACCTGTGTCTCAGTCCAGATAAGACGGTCTCTTCTTTCCAAGAGAGTCTAATGTCCAGAGATAGCCAAGATTTTCTAAAGTGGCTTAAATGGACAGTTGTATTGAGATTCCGGTCCATCGTGTGGGGAATTATGCTAGGGGTGCAGCTCTCATGCTCTTGGTAATTTATGCGATATTTCATCTAAAACAACCTACAGGAGTCTGGCAAGATGGCTCAGTGGGCTAAAGTGCCTGTTTAGGCAGGCTGAGGCAAGCACAGGGACCATGGTTCAGTAACAGGCACCACATACACCAGCCCCGCACCTGTTGTATGTTATGTGTCAGTGCCAAAAGAAACGACGAGAAGACTCTACGAAGGCAGCTCAGAGGACTTGCTGGGATTCGGCCCTCTGTGAGCCAAGAACCCCAAAAGCAACTCAGCTTTATTTCGGGCTAGTGCACATGATCTCCTCCATAATCACTTCAGTAAAGGAGGACCGCATGCTTAGTCACGAATGTGACCACGATCTCCACTAACTTCCACCCCTTCCCTATCATCCGGTTCACCCAGGGGTCAACCATTAGCCTTCCAGGCAAGGGAGAAAGCCACAGAGCGCCCACAGGTGAAGCTGCCGTCCATCACCTGGAGTCCCGGCTTTCGGGGATTGCCAGCAACAGACCACAGCTGTCCCTGGCCCACTTCATTACAGTCCGGGTTCCTTGAAATGCTAGTTAGGCTACACATCCCCAGGGGGTGGATCACAGCAGGATCACTGGGAGTCCAAGCTGCATAGTGAGACCCTGTAACAACTGAGTACATTAAATAAATAAACAGATAAATAGGTAAATTAATAAAAGAGCCTATAAAGTTAAGTATCTTGGTGCACACCTGTAATTCCAACATTCAGAAGGCTGAGGCAAGATTATCAGCATGAGTTTAAGTCAGCCTGGCCTACATAATGAGTTTGGCATCCATCTGGATTATAGAACAAGACTATGTCTCAAAAGTAGGCTATGACTAATCTTTTAGGCAGGATATAAAGATAAAAGCAGGCGTTTCACAGACTGAAGACAATGTGGACAGCAAGAGCAGAGCTAGGTGCCAGGAAAGGCCACTCACACACAATCAGTGTGGTGAGCTCCCTACCATGGCAGCGTCACTGCAGCCAGCCCAGAGCGGCGGGACCTCATCCACACTTGGAAGATGCTCTCCTGTACCCAAGGAAGCAGGGGCTCATGCGTAGGGACTTCCTGCCTTCTGGAACTTGTAAAAAACAATAAAAAATAAACTTAAATTATCTTAATAATTTCACACTTGTATTTGAAATAAACTAAGAATGTAAGTGTAATATAACTGTGTTTTGCCAGTTTTACACAAAGTCATTTCTCCTTGCTTGGATTTTAGAAGGAATTTCCTGCGAGGGCAGGAAATAGAACGCTGTACACCAACAGCTGTTAACTTTGGCACTGAAGACACATTTGCATACACAAGCTGGAAATTCTTTTTCCTCTTTTAACAGGAATTCAGCAATGGTTGTTGTCCTCAAACTAGGTGTTTGTGTTGCCAAATAGAAGCATTCAAGATTGGTCAAAAAATCACAAAATTTATAAAGGAGAAAGAAAAAATGTTAAGTATTAACTGCTCCTTTCAATAGGCCAGCAGAACTCAGCATTATAATTATCCAAGTTATCCTGTGTATGTACGCATATTTCCCCTTCCTCCTTTCCTTCTTCCCCTCATCCCATGGCATACCAATATGTGCATACTGAAATACAGGAGATGCACAGTTCCGTATATAGAAACACATGCTGTCCATTTATCTAATATTATGTGCTTATGTTTGATGAAATTAAAATGATTACTTGATTGTATTCTTATAAAGTAAAAATCACAGGAAAAGAGTCTGATCATTCTCTTATTTTTTTTTCCTGAGGTGATTATGTCCAATAGGTTGAAGTGCTGCAGGAGATGAGATCATCATTTGCTCAGTGTCTTGGAGCACAGGGCTGAGGCCCCTGTGGTATCAGATGAATGAAGGCCAGAAAACCATAGCATTTATTCAGTAAAATGTCCTATGTATTCAAGACGCTTCTTAAGGAAAATATATCCCGGAGTACCTGAGAAGCTTGTGCATTTTTACATCTAATTTTGGTGGTAATATAAGTAGTAATGGGAAATTCAGACTGCGCCATCATGCCTGATGAAAAGGTAATTACCTTGGGGAGAAAGAGCCAGACCCATGAGCTCATGTTCTGGGGCTCTCCTGCCTTCTGGTCTCTGGCAGGCATCTCAGGAGTGAGATTCTTATCCTGCTCCTCAGGGTACAAGCTCAAAGCATGTGACTTTCTCAAGCAGGGCCCACAGAAGTCAGAGTCTTCAGTCAATAAGGGTGCCAGGAATGCCTTTCCTAAGATCTTCCATTGCCCAGATATCCAGATGCTGTGTGTGGGGTGGGTGAGAGGACATTTAACATCTACATCCACAATGAAAATTGTGACAGGACATTAGAGCAAATCTGCGCAAATCAACTGGGCTTCCTCCATACCTTTGCAGCCTCATGCACTCCTTGATGTCAGTCTTCCCTCTTTTAATAGCAACAGGAGCATACTTATGCTTGTGGAAATTAGTCTAAAGAAGTAAGAAAAAAGGTAAACAAAAGAGAACTGGTAATCATATCTTAATTGTAATTTTAAAACAAATGACAGGCTTACAGTTGGATTCTGGTTAAAAATGAGTACCCCTTTAATGCTACTCAGCCCTTATGCCCATCATGAGGTTTAAAACACCTATTTTTAGTTGAATATTTCTGTATCTTAGTAATAGTTTCCTCTTTCGTCATCTAATTATGCCTTAAGATTCCTTGCATTGCTGCAGGGGAAGGTCAGCTATCTGGAGACTCTGTGATGCTTCTCCCAGCACATACCTCTCTTCGTTCAGGACTCTTCCCACCCAGTGACCTGCTCAGGAGCTTTGTGTGCGAAATCTACAATTTCTTATGCTTGCACTGCACTGACTTATGTATTTATGAAAGATGAACGTTCATGATTTTTAATTTTATCAGTGGATTATAGAAGATATTGCTGCCGATTAAGGACATAAAATGACTAGATACAAAAAGCTGATAGATTTAGTCATGTGTTCCAATGGTTTAACTGCTTTCTACAAAGAAGTATAAATATAAATTGTTTTAAAAAATGGAAAGGATGCCGGGCGTGGTGGCGCACACCTGTAATCCCAGCACTCGGGAGGCTGAGGCAGAAGGATCAATGTGAGTTCGACACCAGCCTGGGCTACAAAAGTGAGCTCAAAGCCAGCCTGAACTGCATAGTGAGACCCTGTCTCAAAAAGACAAAAAAAAAAAAAAAAAATGGAAAGGTTGATACTGACACCATCCTATCAAGTGAAATTAATCAGACTCACAAGTGTAAGTATTGTAAAGGTTCACTTATATAAGAACTGCAAAATATAAATGAATTGAAAGCAAGAACAAATGGAGGTAGTCTATTGTAGACCCAAGAGGAGCATAAGCTGCCTCAGCCTCCCCAGAATCTGGGCACAGATGCAGGTGCCTTCCCTGGGTGGCTCTGCTATGTCTCACTTCTCCCTCCTGTCCCAGGGCTGCAATCTGTGACTCCTGCCTGAGAGCTGTGCTCCTGGGACTCAGGGTTCATCTGACCTCTTCTCAGGGATGGGAGCTGTCCTTACTGATCCTGAGTCATCAGCAGTGAGGAGAAAGCAGAGATGCAGAAATCTTTGAAAATCTGGAGAAAATGGAAAGAAGCAGTGCCTGCTACAGACCTGCGTCCGACCCTTCCTCCCACAGTGTCACCGGGTGCACCAAGGACCCTTGATCCTCTCTGCAGTTTCCTCCTGGGATAGGTTTCTCTTCCACAGAGCAGGGAAAGCACACAGGGAGCAGGTCTCTGGAGAGCAGCTCTGAAGCGCTTGCTGTCCTTCAACATGTTGGAGACACCTTGTGTAGGGGCATTGTTGTACTGTCTGAGTTTCCCTTATGGAACTCCCTGATTGGCCATGACAAGATTGTCCTCGTATTCCCTTGGCCTTGTGGGTAAAGGAAGAAATGTCATTGCTTCAACTCCAGCACAAAAGACAAATGAAGAGACTCCTAGACATTTTTCAAGTGCTACTTTCTCCTGGATTCCACTGCACATCAACTCTCAACAGATGCATTTTCTATGACATCTGATAAAAGCAATTCATAAAGTGGAATTTTAGATCTATATGCCACTAACTGAAATATTCACCATGCTCCAATCACATATCATATTTACAACAAATGCTGAATATTGAAAAGAACATTTTATTTTCTATTCTCTTTTTTTTTTTAAGAATTTTTATTTTATTTTATTTATTATTTTTATTCTCATTTCAGAACCTTTGTTTGTTTATTCGCTGATTTTTTATGCCTGACTCAGCCCGCCCTGAGGGCAGGGCTGGTGCAGCATGTGGTGCCGGGGATCGAACCGTGGTCCCTGAAGCCACCCAAGCTTCCCCAAGCAGGCGCTTTAGACCACTGAGCCATCCTGCCAGGCCCCGTCTATTCTCTTTTTTAATTCTATTTTTTAAGTATTTAGTACAGGGTCTACAGGGCCTCACTATACAGACCAGACTATTAGTGATATTCCTGTTTTCAGCCTCCCAAGCTCTTGGAAGCCCAGTTTCAATCCCAGTCTCAGTGTGCTGTGGTCTCTGCATCTGCCTGAGCAGGTACTTAAATGTGCTGAACTGTCTGAGAGGCCTTCTTTTGTATTCTCCTACTGCATCTTGATTGGTGTAATTGCACTGTTAAAATTCAATAATTCCTTTAAATAAAAGCTCTCCTTTTAACTGCACCGCATTTGTGGATCTAGTTGTTTTTTAAGAGTGCCTATTTGTGCAAAGTTATAATTCTTAGCGGAAGGCAATAAATGAAGGAAAACAGAAATGATTTGATTCAAAACTTTTTGGAATGTTTCCCATGATATGTAAAAAAGTATGAATCTCCCTTATCCTGGAACATATTAACCACATCAATAAAAATTCAAGCTAAACATGAGCGTAAGCACACTGCTGGTCTGGGCTGCATTTTCTCAGCCTTTTCCAGGATAAGATCACAAAGTCATCCTCCAACGTTACTGAAAAGCTGCTCATGAGCTCATGGCCACTGACTCGCTGCTTCCTGTGTTTCCATATGGTGTACTCTCCACACGATGCTCACCACGCACTACACTGTACACGGAGAGAACACAATTAAGTCACAAATGGACAACATATATTTTTATTCATGGAACTGTGCATCTCCTATATTTCAATGTCCACCTATTTAATAAATCAGATTCATAGTGAATCTCCTGCTTTCAAATTTCCAAATGCTAGAATTACAGGTGATACAGTCACACCCAGTCTCAATCACTATCTCAGCCCAATATGGGGGCAGGACCAGCAGGTCATGCCCTAAGAAATCGTGGCCCACTATGCTCTGCCTAAGCAGGTGCTTTACTTCACTGAGCTATCTGACTGGCCCACATGAGTGTGTCTTAAATGACTAATTTATCTGCCTTCTTCACAAACTTCCTTTATGTTTTATCTTATTCTTTATATATTTGGTACAAAGTCTTGCTAGGCAGCTCAGACTCATAGTGACCCTACTGTTTCCAGTCTCCCTAGCACTAGAATTATAGGCATACACCACTATGCTTGGGCTTGGTGGTCAGCTCAGTTTGGCTGGGAGTGGGGACAGTGTAGCATGTGGTACAGGGAATGGAAGTTCCAATCCTGTGCTTGCTTAAGCAAGTTTACTGAGCTATTTTGCTGGCCTTACAAATTTACATTGATGCTGTAATCATTCCTTCATATAACTCAAATATTTTTAAATTATATTTTTACTCTTTTATTTTATTACTTTTTAATAAGAAATAAAAATGTATAACAATGTGACAATTTCAAAACATGTTAGTCATACATTTCAATATTTGATACAATGCATATTGTTGTCCTCCTATTAGTTATACAGAGCCCAGGATATAGAAGTTATAATTTTTCAAATCATTATTGGTACAACAAAATTTCTTCTCACTGAACTAAGAGAAGGTAGCTGTATAGATAATCCAAAGTTCAATAATCACAGTGGATTATTGGTAAAACTGGCAATGTTGGAAGCTGTTGATTTCAGCCTTCTACAGCTCAGCCTTCTAAGATCTAGCTTTCCGTTTTGTGCCTTATGGATAAACTTTTCTGCTGGGTGGTTAAGGGCAATTTTAAGCAAGATCAATTTGACATATTTGTGTACAGTTTTTTCATGCCTGAATCTTAGCCAGCAAATGAGGGACAATAGTACTACTTTACTTATATATTAAAATAAAAAATAATACACAGTGATAAAGAAGATGCAATGGACATTTCATTTTAAAGAAAACTGTGAGAGGACCAGACTTTCTGAAGTGTTCTGCCTGGTGCGTTTTCCATCATGGACATCAATGGGGAAAGGCATGTGCAACAGATCAAGAAGTTTCGCTAACATTCCTGTTCAGGTTAACATCTAATTTTAGTCAGTTACGAAGGGTACCAGGTTTGTAGTGTCTAGAAAGTAATCTAATGGTTCCTCTCCATAGAAACTGAAAAGTGCAAGTGGAGTAATTGAGTGATCTTTCTGTGGTGGATCTTACCACACTGGTCACTTGGCAGTAGCCGAAGTACTCACACATCATGGTACCAAAGGTTATGGAGGCAAGAAGAGGATGCCTTGTGCCTCATGAGTACAGGGCAGCATGAGTCAGTTGATTTGTGAATATTCTCCAACGTACAAGTCAGATCCCAGAAGTTAGTACAAAAATATATAATGCAAAATACATAATCAGTTCCTGAGAGTTTGCATGAAATTTATATTTTTACTTTTTTATTTTTAAAAGAATAAAAACATGCCGGACGTGGTGGCGCACGCCTGTAATCCCAGCACTTGGGAGGCTGAGGCAGGAGGATTGGTGTGAGTTCAAGACCAGCTTGGGCTACAAAAGTGAGCTCAAGGCCAGCCTCAACTGCATAGAGAGACCCTGTCTCAAAAAAAAAAAAAGAATAAAAACATAACTAATACAGGATTTCAAATGCAAGATGTTAGGAATTCAACAGCACTTGTCATATTGCATGCTGTTGTCTTCAAAGTGGTTGTTCAGATTACCAGATATAAGCATGTAAATTTTATCTAAAATATTATGAATTAACTCTTCCTTTCAGTAAACCAATAGAAACTAGTTATACAATTATCTTAGCTATCACTTCCTTCCTTCTTTCTTTTTTCCTTTACCTCATTCCAGTTCTTCTTTCCTATTGATTTTGGAAATTTCCAGTACCCAGATCTACACTCTGTGGGGGTGAGGGCAAGTGGATAGATAAATAGGGAGTTGGGTAGATTGGAGATCACTTAGTCACGCAGTTTGTTTGTGAGTAGGTAAGATACATACTGTCACAATTACTCTTCTCTTATTGCTGGGACAAATACCTGACACTAAAAAGGAAGGAAGGTGTCATTTAGCTCACACTTACTGGAAGTGTCAGTCCATACTCAGCTAGCTCCAAGGCAGATTAGCACATGCCAGAGGGCAGCAGTTCAGGGCAGTGGAAGGCAGCAAAACAGCAAGAGCAGAAGGGAGGAACAATAGTGGCCACAGAAAGCGAGCCTGTCTCCTTGTCTCTCTTAGGTTGCACTCAGGCTGTCTGTCTCAGGCGGGGTGTAGCTCACACTCATAATCCTAGCTATGCTCAGACCCATAATCCCAGGCTTGGATCATGAATTAATCAAACTGTAGAACTGCACCTCAACTACTGCATGAGGCTTTGGGGGGACGAATACACATAAATTATAATGCACACATACATATGTACAAGACTAAATAGAAAACAAGATTTGTAGGTTAAGTGACACATATAGATGGATGACCCACTGACTAATAGACTGATAGAGAGATTTTAGTCATTATAAGGAATTTGCAAACTGCTTCTCTATTGTTTTCTTATTATGGAGCAAATAATATCAAGGAAAATAATGAGCTGAAATCATCCACAGGTAGTCTAAAGTCTTCAGGTTATGATGATAAATTGATAAAAGAAAATAAGGAGCTCAAAGATTCAACTTGCAATCTCCAGACACAGATAACAGATTTAAAATTTTCTAAGTGAGTCCTGAAATAAAATCTCTTTTCACCACTGCTGAGATTGCAGAAACCCAAATGCATTACTTGATAATTCAAAAAGCTGAACTGAAATGTTAATTTGGTACAGCTTCAAGTTATCAGAAACAAAGATGAGAGCACTGATCAGAAGATAGTGAGAACCCATAAATTGGGATACAGATATATGAGGGATCATGAGAAGGCTGAGAGTATGGAATTGTAGAAGCTAATGAGATTATTTTGTCAGAGAAGGAGAATTTTCCCACTTATTGTGACAGAGGCATCACTACCTCCACCCCTTGCAGTGCTGGTGTCTCCTAATATACTCGGGGAAACTAATTCTGTGTTGACCAAACAGGATAATGCTGACACTCCTAAGGTTTTACCCTAAAAACCCACATTTGTCTCTTGATCTGCAACCATGTTCAAATATAATAAAGCTCCTAAGGATGAAGTACATACTGTGATACATATGGCAGTCCACTATAAAAAGAATATCGACTCCTTCTTTTTCATTGATACTTATTAGTTTTATGCTGGTCATTTTTGCTTCGTCTTGCAGATGTTGAATTATTTTTTTCCTGAATCCAAGTTGTTTTTAAGAAATCTTTTCTTACCTCCACAGCTACTGTACTCTGGACCACAGATGCAGATTCACAAGCTAGAGCTACGTAGGATGACACAAAGAATGTAGTATGCGTGCTGAACACACCCATGCACACATGCTAACAGTAACACTCTGGAAAAGTCATTTCACTTCAGTAAATTTAGTGCTTATCATGAAGGCCTTATTTGTGTGCCAAGTCTATCATAAGGTTCAAAATTAGTAACATACCTAAAGAATTTATTATAATATCTCTCTCTCTGTGTGTGTGTGTGTGTGTGTGTGTGTGTGTGTGTATGTGTGTGTGGTACTAGCGATCACACTCAGGACCTTGCGCTTGCCAGGCAAGCACTTATTCCACTGAGCTATCTCCCTAGCGCCTAAGAATTTATTAAAATATAAAGAAAATACATGGAATTAGTATGGTGAATTAGCAGTGGAGAGAAACGAGAGTTCCCTGGGCAGCTTGGCTTGTGATGAACTTACCAAGCAAATCATCCCAGGTGCTTGTGGTTTTGATTGTACAGGACCCATTCACCTGCTTGTCTTGTCAACCCTGGCCTTGGGCCAGAGTGTGGCCTCCCATCCCCTCTATCCTGAAGGAACAAGATGCCAAAGTCTCCTCTAGGACCTCCATTATGAGGCAATCTCCTATGGAGATGCATTTTAACTCTTTAGAACTGTCCATAGAATTTTTAAGTTTTGTACATTCTATCTCCTTGTAGAATGAACCACCATTGAGTAGGCTGTACTGTAGTATAATCATAAGTATAACCACCAAGTGCTACCAAATAATAAAAATATCTTAATAAAATGTAGTAATCAATACTCTTGGATGAAGAAAAACATTACAAAACCTCAGATTATAAAAAAATAACTGATTTTAAAAGTTTTCCCTTAATATTCTTAATTATGAATAATTTAAACACCAGATAAAGTCACTTTTCAATTGAACTAGTAAAAAAGCACCAATTTCTGGCTTTTGACTGCAGGGCCCAATCTGTGGGCATTTCTCACTGGGCTGACTTCTGATATCCAACAAAAGTGAATAGCTTTTCAGTGAATTAGGTAGATTGAGTAATATTAACCAACTGACACCATGACACAGAATAAAATGTGCCAAATTACTAGGTATTAGAAATCTCTACTTGCTAGAATTACTTCTTCAAATAGTTCAAAGCCAGGAGTTTAAAATCAGAAGATATAGGTTAGTTTAGAAAGGACATAAATCCCAAATCACTTCTGAAGCTACCCTTAACATTGCCTGCTATCTCTTCTTTGTGGGACAATTCGTAAAAGTTTAGATCAACTAAAGGGAACATGCTCCTTCATGAAGAAGAGTAGTCAGTATTTGTGATGCATGTCATGCGTTACAAACTTTCCTGCTGGATGGTTTAGGCTAAGTTAAAGCAAGACCTATGTAACAAAACATGTAACTTTTATATCTGACAAGGTCAGTCCAATCCCCTCAGCATTTATCTTGAAACCATGTACAGTGCTTTGTATAACTTTTGTCATTGTAAGCTGTCTGGATGAGTCACAGCCTTTGCTTGACCAGTTTGCTCTCTGTGAAAGCCTGAGAGAATGTTTTCTCTCTATGAGACTTTCTTTAGGCACACTATACATCATCTATCCCTTTCCTCTGTGGCTTCATAATCTCCTTGAACAGAAAATTTGGGACACCCCTAGGTTATAGAATGTCACAGTACAGGTTCTCTTATACCCTGAGTCCTTGTCGACTTTGAAGGCTGAGAGCCAAAATAGTGGCTATCCTTGTAGGCCTCCCCAGGCCAGATTCTTGAACATTACTGGTTCTTAGTGGAAACTGAGATTATAATTGGTTAATTATATAGTAGATTAGTTAATACTACTCAATCTACCTAATTCACTGAAATGCTATTCATATTTCTTGGATATCAGAAGTCTGCCTAGTGAAAAATGCCCACAGATTGGACCCTGCCATCAAGAGTCAGAAATCAGTGTTATTTTATTAGCTTAACGGAAAAGTGACTTTATCTGGTGCTTAAATTATTCTTAATTATGAGTACTAAGGGAAAACTTTTAAAAATCAGGTATTTTTTATAATCTGTCCATATAGCAGGACACTACATAACTCGAGATGCACATCATGAATTCAGTGCTATTGGATGCACCAAACTGTAAAGTCAGATGTTCAAAACCACTCCCACATTAAATGGAAACTGCATATGCATGACTTGGTTGTGTTTTTTCATTCTTTAATTTTTATTTATTTATTTATTTATTTATTTATTTATTGTTGTATTTTTAAGGAAGTGTCAACAAGGGGTTCAGAGTCTGACTACTAGATCGGACTCCTAGTGATCCACCCATTTCTAGCCTCCCGAGAGCTGGGATTACAGGTATACACCACCATGTCCAGTCTATCTGGTTGTGTTATGTCAGAAGTTACAAGTATAATAGGTAAAGCAGAACCCAAAATGTCATGGTTTTTACATATGCTTCACTGGCATCTGTATCCCAGCATGCACCTATGGCTTCATCAGCCATATCTTGTGCCCTGTTGACAGAGGGATAGAGGACCAAATGTAAAGATGGTTCTGCCCAGTATGTGAGCTGCACACAAGGATGGATTCTTTGAACTCTCAGTGTAACTCAGAAATAAATGGCAGTGAGAAAGAAGTAATGAGAGACAATAGCCAGACCAAGTTGAACTCCTTTCTCTCCTAAGTGGAAAAAAATAGATATGCAAGAGCAATAGAATATTTATTTATAATCTTGCATAAGTCTTAATTTCAGCCTTTCTATCAAGCAATCAGTTATAAAACTTAAACAGCCTATCTGTATGCTTTGAGGAGAACAGCAATTCACAGGATGTCATCCCTAGTATGGCTACAGGGAAAACAACTTGAAAGATCATGGGATACCAGAGACAAAGTTAATTGGGAAACAATTATCTGAATAGACATCTCCTTATTACTGAAACTTATTGAAATATTTGCATTATGCCAAAATTGCATGATAACTTATTCTCAGAACAGAAGAAATACAATAAGCAAGATAAAAAAAAACTGCATCTTCTAGATAAGAGTCACCAACATTTTTCATGCAATGCTGATATTTCCCAAGTGGACTCATAAGCAAAGAGGTCATTGGTACAGGGATAAAGGTTATTTATGGCCTCAGGAGCATTGATTTATACACTCAAGACTGACTCACTAGCACTACTGCCTTGTGCCCAACATACCAGGCAAAAAAATGTCAACATTGAGCTTTGGTATGACACAGTTCTCCGTGGTGATTAACTTGCACCTTAATGACAAATTGCGTGTATTTGACTGATTTCATCGCTGGACATGACAGCTCCTTATTCTCACTGAAGCACGCACTTCTCCTAAATATGAATTTTCCTTTGCTGCATACAGTGCTTCTACCAGAACTAATATCCATCAGCTTATAAAATTCTCCATCTGTCATAAGTTTCTTCCACATAAAATTGCATTTTTTTGCCAGAGAATTCTCCTCATGAGTAGGAACGTGGCAATGTGCTCATGGTCATGGAATTCACTGGTCCTGACATATCCCCTGCCATCCAAATGCAGGTAGATTGCTACAATAGTGAAAGAGTCTTTGAAAATGCAATCACACTGTTGCTATGTAGTAATACCTTGCAAGGCTAGGCAAAGTTACGCATAACTCTGTATTGACTCTTCGTCCATATCTAACATCTAGAACTACTTCTCCAATAATGAAGCTTCTTGGGTCCAGAAATCAAAGGATGAAAATGGGAATCGCACCACTGGTTGTTACTCTCAAGGATCCACTAGTGATACACAGTTATTCCTTTTTTTTGTTAACTTATGCTCTGCTAAAATAGAAATCTGCATTGCAAGTGGAAACGCTTTCACCTACACAAGCAATACTAACTCCATGAAAATGCAGTTTGACAGTTTTCCTGAGCAATTCTGGATCCTGTCTGAATCTAAGTCAAGTACCTACCTAAAGAATAGTGGTGCTTATGGTGATGATTGATCCAGAATATCAAAAAGAACTGAGCTAGTTTTCCTCAGAGAAAGTAAGCGTGGGCACATGTCAAGCACAAGTGATGTCTAGAGAAATCTACTATTACCATGACTCGTTATTAAGGTCATTGTGAAGCTACAAGAAGCCAATGCAGGCAGACTAAATTTCCCAAAAGGTTCAAAATCAAAGATTAAGTTTGGCCCACCATTTAGATCACACAGAGCAACAGAGATGCCTCCTGAAAACCTGTAACCCTTTTAATTGTGTTTTGGCAAAGTTTTATTGTGTTCCTATACCACATAACAGATGAATTAATTTCAGGAATTAAAAATTATTAAATTTACTCTTTACAAATTAAATGATGGCAAGAGGAGTGTCTATATCACTGAAATAAAGTTTGTCTCCTAATTGTGTAGGAGAGAGTGAGGTTTCAGTTTGATGTAGAATGACATTATTATGTGAGGTACAATTATAAACATGGTAATATCTGCATCTGGAAATTATTTATGTTTTAAGGAAAAATGATTGGCTGTGAACTTGACCTGGCATGCAATGTGAATGCTGATGGTGACATGTCTGCTTGACTGTACTTAGTTATCTCCAGCAGATTAGCAAAGCTCACTTCTAGATCTACCTGTCACAGGTTTCTGATATGACTGATATGTAGTTCACCTGATTGAGAAGGACCTAATGTAACTGTGGGTGATATCCTCCAATGGGCTTGCTGGACAAGTAGAACAAAAGGAGATAAAAGAACTTGTCTGTAGCTGTGTATTGAAGTCCCAGTTTCCTCAGGAACTCAACTCAGCCTGATACCAAGGACAATCCAGGTAGGTTCCATGCTTTAGATATTGGGATGGAGTTGATTTTTAATCCCTCTTATTCAGTGAATTATAAATTCTTGCTCAGAGGAGCTATTGGAGCTTCTGTATCTCCAAAGCACAGCCATTGTGAGCCCTCATTGCTCTGCACTTGCAAGTCCAGCTAATGTGCCACCTTGCATGTATGCATTTACTTAATTTAGATGTTACATGCTCCATTCATAGGTAACATGGATGGCAAAGGCGCTAGAGAGCCCACCACAAATTTCATTGAGGAATTCACTTCCCAGTAGACTAATACATCAACATTTTCTCCACTGAGTCATACAACTCAGGTTCTCATAAATCACACGTATCTCCAATGACTCACCACACTTAATAGCTGTCATTCAAAAATCTGGAAATCAAAGATTAATTTTCAGAAATGTAAGATTGCTTCATGTTTTATCCAGATTAATGCTGAACATACATACATATAGTGCTTAAAAAGTACTTAAAAGTGCAAGGGCATGGGAAAATCTTATTTTTAACCTACTTTATTCATGAATATGTTTCTGAGACATCAGTAGTAAAACTCTTTAAAAACAAAAGCTTTTTTTTTTTTAACTAGGGATTGCTCTCAGGACCCTGTGCTTGACAGGTAAGTGCTTATTCTACTGAGCTAGCTCCCCAGCCCCACAAAAGCTTCTTTAGATACATGGATGTAACTTTTAGAGAAAATCACCAAGCGCTGCACTGTGATTCACAATACTCACATCATTTAGGCATCTCTATGTGGCGTATAAAAGATTTAGTCCAGAAAATATGACTTTTTCATTTCACCACAGGGTGACTTGTGGCATAGGAGGCAGATTAAAATCAAATTCCTATTTTTCACCTCTCTAATGACATTTCATTGACCAAAATTTTGATTTGCCAGTCTACCAGGTACTTGTGATTATTATTTTTTTTTTTTTATGGAACGCTTCACGAATTTGCGTGTCATCCTTGCGCAGGGGCCATGCTAATCTTCTCTGTATCGTTCCAATTTTAGTATATGTGCTGCCGAAGCGAGCACTGTGATTATTTACATGCATGTATGTGTACACTTGCCCTGAAAAACTCATTTGTCCTTTCCTGAAACAAAATATGTAAGCTCAGTGGTGATATTTCCATTACCATAGCCAAGCATGAACACCAATATGGGTGAAACAATTTATGTTTCTTTTTTCTTCACATACCTCCCAGCTCCTTAAATTGCAATGACCTTTCTGGCATGTAACTTGAACATAGATTAACTATTGTTACTTTGGGATACAGTTTCTGTAAGCTTCATGTTTAATCTATATACAGGGCATAATAATATATACTTACTGTAGGTTAACAAAACAAAGCAAGGGCTGGGCTGGGGCTGACACAGCATATGGTACCAGGGATTGAATCTCAGTTCGTGTGGTTGCCTAAACTTACCTAAGCAGGTGCTTTAGATCACCGAGCCTTCTTGCTGGCCCCTAGATATTTTATTTTAGGAAGAAAATACAGAACAAATAAATGGAAGAAAAATTATGATTCCAACAAATTCACACAAGAGTTTGTAAGATTCTGCTTTTATTTGACACAGTGTCTCACTATGCAGGTCAGACTCACAGTTATCCTGTTTCAGCCTCCCCTGTTCTGGGAATACAGGCCTCTGCCACCATGCTAGGTTCCGGGCCTACATGGCAAGTGGTACTGGAGATAGAACTCTGGTCCTTGCTCTTGCCAGCAGGCACTTAATCCTCCAAGCTATTTCTCATGCCCAAAGTTTCTATTTCTGATCTTTGTTTTACATCTCATACAATTTAGAGCTTACATTTTGAAACTTAATCCTCACATTGTTCTTGAAGAAAACAGCTTGTATTTGATAACACAATGACCATTTCTGAGGTGAAATATAATGCTATTTGTTTTAGAATCTGTAGAGAATTAAGAGTAAGGAGATGCTCCCTGTATTTGAAGAATTTCTCCAACACACAGTGATCTTCATAGCCCACACCATTTTGCTCATTTCTTGTATGACTAAGCAACCAAAATCTTCCATTTATTGCCTATATGCCTTTTTTAATGAATAAGAAATAAGATGATACTTGTGTGAAACTTTGAGAGTAATTTTGAGGTAGAATATGGGGTAATGGTAAAATAAGGAGGAAGCTACATTACATGTATGAAAATGAAATATATATGAGCATGAAAATGTCAAAATTTAGAAAACAACACCTGACCTTGCAGGTGGGTGGCGCGTCCTATTCTGGTGAAGAGTGCTTTCTGTCTTGTCCGCACCATGGATATCAAGGAGAAAGGTAAGCACCATAGCTTTGGAAGTTGGTTTCTTCAACACTCCTGTGTGGCTCACTATAAAACTTTAGCTAATAACACAGTGTTTTAGGTTTATAAGTTGTAGATGTTGCATGATTTTATTTCGCTCCAAATGAGTTAGACAGGTCGTAGTAAAGTGATTCAGTGGTTGTCCTATTTTGGATATCTGGGACGTCTGTCAGTAGCTGCAGAATGTGTGCATGATGTTAGCAGATATCATGGGTGCACAGGTAGTGCACTACTGCTGTGTCATGGGTACAGCACACGGTGCTGCCCAGCATTCTCCAGTGCCCAGGACAGATCCCACAACAAGGGATTACTTAAAGCAAAAAGCCTTAGTGAGGAGTTTGAGATACTCTGGAACTGAAAAACCAATGGATCTAATTTTTACTTAATACAGTAGGACCAAACATTTCTGATACCCTGGTCTTTTATGAAATTTGCCCAACTTGAATAAAGACATTGATAATTTCATCACTGAGTTGGTGATGTAGAAAGTAATGTCATACATGAATCTTATACCGCTCTGTTAGTTTCATTAAGCGAAATTATTTTCAAAATAATAAACATACTAGCCCTGTCATTTAATTATTTAGATTTTGCATAAAAGAAAAATAAAAAGTCATAAATTTTGTATGCTATAACATAAAATTGTGTATTATATAAAATCATATACTGTAAACATCAGTCCAATGGCAAATGCACAAACATTCATAGCCAAAGAGAACTCATCGAGTTATGTTTTACCAGGAGCTCCTATGTTAGATTTCTTATCAGCAGGAGAACTCATACATGTGCATAGCATCTAGTACAAAGGGAATAATGTATGATTTTTGATTCACAGGTATTTTGGGTTACTTTCTGTTAAATACATTTTATGACACTATATTAATGTTATAACTGAAATATCCCATTATATTCTTTAATAAATAATGAAGGTATTTTAGAGTTTTAAGATATATATATATATATATATATATATATATATATATATATGCAGCTTATTTTCCCTTTTAAATTTAAAGAGAAAAAATATTAAATAATTAATAGCAAATGTTGGAGTGTGGGTTGTGGGTAAAAATAAACTATACTCTCTGTAGGAGTGTATACTACAGCAACCAATGAAGAAATCAGTGTGGACATTTCTTACCTAATTTTATTTTGGAGTGTTTTTATTTTGTTTTTCATACCAGGAATTGAAGTTAGGACCTTAGGTTTTCCAGGCAGTCACTGGGCCATTGGACTGCCCTTCTTATTTATATATTTATTTATGGAACCATGGATCCAACTCAGGACCTTGCACTTGCCAGGCAGGCACTTGTGCCCCTGAGGTATCTCCCTGGCCCCTTATGACCCTCCTTATATAATTTTATCATGAAGAATTTCAACTGGTTTTATCAAATATTCCATGGAAATCTGTTTTATTATACTTTTTTTTTGCACAGGTATCAAACTGTGGACCTTGATCTTACCAAGCAGGCACTTAGGTCACTGAGTTATCTCCCCTGCCCTGAAATTAACATTTTTATATCAGAAATGCTTTTGAAGTCACAAAAGCTAAAATGTTATCTTAATGTTGGAAGCTGTTGATTTGAGCCTTTTACGGCTCAGCATACTAAACTACCCTTATATTTTATTTTATTATTTTTATTACTTTTAATAATTATAATGTGACAGTTTCAAAATATGTTAGAATATTCACAATAAATGATACAGTACATATTGTTAACACACTGCAATTATGGAACATTTGACTATGAATACAACTACCTTCTCTTAGATCAAATCTATTGTACCAATAACCATTAGAAAATTTATCATGTAAGCCGGGCGTGGTGGCTCACGCCTGTAATCCCAGCACTCGGGAGGCTGAGGCAGGAGGATCAGTGCGAGTTCGAGACCAGCCTGGGCTACAAAACTGAACCCAAGGCCAGCCTCAACTGCATAATGAGACCCTGTCTCAAAAAGCCAAAAAAAAAAAAAAAGAAAAGAAAATTTATCATGTCTACACCCTGTGCCCTGTGTAACTACAACGAAGACAACAATATGCATTGTATCAATTATTGTTAATGTACTACTAACGTGTTTTGAAACTGTCACATTGTAATGTCTTATTAAAAGTAATTTGAAAATATTATCTTAATATTAAACCACAGTGATATTGCATTTCAAATATGACTGCATATTACTAATAAGATGAAAGGTCATATATTTACATCTACTGAAACAAATTTGGTGAATCTCCTCATATCAGCGACAAACATCTTTGAAAAGGGAATTTTATAATCCAATAAAGTAGGTCTTTCTAGCTGCAGAGAGCCCCATTTCATTCTACTACAGAATACAAGGAGTTGTTCTTCCCAAGAAAGACAGTGACCTCTGCAAAGTCTGTGCCCCTATTATAGACGAGGTCCCTGCTGCGTAGATGCAGACAGAGCACACAAAGTTGTGTAGGATGTGAGAGGCACAGTGCACAGACCACAGCATGAGTGTCACACACCCTGCACACATTCTAACCTTAGCACTCTGGCAAAATCATTTTTCAGTTCAGCATATTTGATGATTACTGTGAATGTCTACCTGCCAGAGTTATCATAAGCTTAACTAAGGTAAAATATCTAAAGATTTTGGAAAAGTGTAAAGCAAATATATGGAATTATTGCGGTGATTTAGCAGATCTGGGGAAGGGGATATGGCTTTATAATTGTATCCTTGCTATTCCCAGTATCAGCAACCAAGAACTCCCATGTCTATTCTTATCAAGCATGAAGCTGAAACATATAGGAAAAATGTGATGTTCTTATTTTAATGTTTAATATGCTCATGCCTGTGAATGAACTGAAAATCTACGAACTCCTAGAGATCTGACTGATGGTATGGTGCAACAATTTCCAAAATATTAAAGCATTTTAAAATAATGCTTTTAACGTCTTCAGTCAGTATCAGTTTATTTCCTAGTGTTTATGTGGTAGAGAGGCACTCGGGAAAATCATATGAAAATGCAGGTATTACCGCTTCTCAGTCTGTGAAAACATAATTCACCTGCAAGGACACAGCAGCAGATGTTGGTAGTTTTATGAGCTCTTCCAGCACCAAGACATGCTTGGAGGCAGTGGAGACAGACCAGGCTTCCCTGGGCAGGTCGGCTTGTGAGGACCTCACCAAATAGATTCCAGATGCTTGTGGTTTTGTTCAAACAGGATCCCTCCTCCTGCTGGTCGTGCCAACCCTGGTCCTGTGGCAGAATGTGGCCTCTCATCCCCTTTGTCTTCAGGGGGCCAGGTGCCAGGTGATTCTGCAAGACTTGCTTAGTAATGCAACCTACTTGACTCTGAGGATGCACGTTAACTCTCTAGAAGTGTTCCTGGAAATTGTAAGTTTCTCAATTTCTGTCTATTCATAAAATGAGTCACCAGTGAATGGGCTATTGTACAATATAATCATGAAGAATTCATCATCCAAATGTCAAATAATAAGAATTGATATATTAAAATGATATCAGCCAATACTTTTGAACACACAAAAAGAAAATATTCTATTTGATCACATAGTTTTGTTTTGGCCTTTTCAGGATGGGTGTTCCTATGTAGGTGAAGCTGGCTTTGAATTCTCTTTATAGCTCAGGCTTTCCTTGAACTCATAGGGATCCTCCTACCTTAGCCTCTAAAATTTTGAGATTAGTCATGCACCACAATTCCTGGACTTTTTAATTATACAAAATGGTCAAAAAAATCATGAGAAACAGTAAAAATCTCTTTTATTTTACAGCAAAATAATAGGAATTTTGCAATGATTGCTACATTACAGAAAGTTAGCTTCAAATTAGATCTTCAGTTATCAGCTATAAACCTGCAACATTGGTTAAAAATGTAAGAAGTTAAAAAGAAGATAAATTTTAAAGTTATAAAAAATTAAGCAGTAATTTTTCCATTCAATAGATGCAAAAATCAGCAGTGCAATTACACAACTGATCCTGCATGTATAAAACTTTTTCCTGTCTTTCCTTTATTATTTTTCTCATCTCAGGATTTTCCTTGCCTTTAAATAGATTCTTATCCTTTCACCGTGTATGTACTGTACCTTTCAGATTTTAATTAATCATTCCAGTTCTCACACTGATAAAACACAATGTTTGCTCATGCAGGTTTAATTTATTTAACTTACCAATACAGTTTACATCCATTGACCTATAAAAACCTCCAGTTTGTGTCTTTTTATAGCTGAATAATACTCCACTGTGAAAAAATATCACATGTTCTTTATCCATTTATCATTTGATAGGCTTTTGTGTCATTTCCAAGATTTAGCTATGAAAAATTGTAATGCTATAAGTATGGCACACATCTATATCTGTGGTGTAATTTCAGTTCTTTTGGAAAAATACCCAGGAGGGGAATAGCTGGGACCTCTAATCCTAGCTTTTTGAGAAATCTCCACACTGATTTCCACAGTGGTTGTACAAGTCTGCACTCCAACTAATAGCACAATGTCGGCATTTGTTATTGGTTGGTCACTCTACTATGGCCATTCTTTCTGGCATAAGAAGGAATCTCAGCATTGTTTTAATTTGCATACCTTGCATGACAAATGACCTTCAACATTTTTTCATATATTTACTTCGCATTTGTGTGTATTTCTTCAGTTTTGAACTGTATAGTCATCTCAGATATATATCTCACATGTCTGTTTTGGATTTTGTCTTTGCACATTGGAGACTTCACTTTTTAAATTCGCTATGTTCTATATAGAAGTCCTTTCTCTAAGGCATGGTCAAGCATAAATTTTTCACAATTCATGAGTTTTCTTTTTGCTCTCTTGGTGATTTCTTTTGATGCACCAAGTTTTCAAAATGACGAGTATCCCAAATTCTGATTCTTTGAGTTATTTCTTGGAGTTTGAATTTTGTTCATAAACTCTCTACTTACCTCTATGTTTTAAGATTTCTACATCCTTTCTCCTCCACAAAATTTACTGTTCCAGTTTCAACATTTACATTTTTGATCCATTTTGGCTATAGTTTTGTGCATGGTGATAGACATGTGTTCTGATTTCAGCACTGTCATGTGACTAGTCAGCTTTTCCAGCACCATTTATTAAGGAAACTTTTTCTTCCAGTGAACATATTTGGCCCTTTTGTCAAAGATAAGGTGCCTGAGTATGTTTGTAGCAATGTCTAAATCTTCTCCTCTGATCCATAGATCTCAAATCTATTTTATTGCCAGTATCGTGCTAATTTTAGCACAGTAGTTTATACTAAAATTTAAAGTCTGAAGGGCTGGTGGTATAGCTCAGTGGACTAAGCACTTGTTTGGATAAGCACAGGGGCCAGGGTTCAATCCCGGGCACCACATGCTGCACTGGCCCCACCCCCAAGGTACGCTGAGCCAGTGATAGAATCCAGGTGTGGTGACACATATCTTAATCCCAGCACTAGAGAGGCAGAAATCAGGAGGATCACTAAGAGTCAGAGTTGCGTAGTGAGATCCTATACTAAAAAAAAAAAAAAAAAACAATTGAAGTCTGGGATTGTGATGGCTCTTACCATCCCTTTGTTGACCAGGATTGCTTTTGCTATTCTAGGTCTCTTCTGTTTCCAGATAAATTTTAGGAATGATTTCTTGAGATCTGTGTAATATGCTGATGGTATTTTAATGAGAATTGCTATAAGACTGCATAATAATTTGTGGTCTATAGCCATTTTCACAATGTTGATTCTTCCTATCCAGGAGCAAGAAATTTTTCAATTTTCTGAAATCTTCTTCACTTTCTTTTTAAAGAGTACTGTTTCACTGTGTAAGTCTTTTACTTTTTTGTGAGCTTTATTTCTAAGTATTTCAATTTTGGGGTATTATTATGAAATCTATGGGGACTGAGATAGTAGCTCTGTAGAATAAGCGCTTATCTGGGAAACACAAGGACCTGAGTTCAATCCCCAGTTCTGAAGAAAGAAAGAGAGAGCGAGAGACAGAGACAGAGAGACAGAGACAGAGAGACAGACAGAGAGACAGACAGAGACAGAGAGACAAAGAGAGACAGAGAGACAGAGAGAGAGAAAGAAAGGTTTTCCCCTAACTTGTCTCTTGGTACTCTCATTGTTCATGTATAGAACTGTTATTGATGTGTGAATTTTGACTTTGTATTTTGATCTGGTACTGAGTTAGGTATTCAATTGATAAGGCCCTTGATAGAGTTTACTGAATCTTCCCTGTAGATTATCTTGTCATCTGCAAATAATGATATATACACTTCTTCCTTTCAAATTATAGTTCATTTTACTTCTTACACTTGTCTCATTGCTAGGCTAAGGTTTCCAGAACCGCGGTGGTGGTGGACATCCTTGTCTTGGTCTTGATTTCAAAGTGAAGGCCTTCATTTCTTGCTTTAGTATGATGCTGGCTGTTGATTTGCCATAGAGGCTTTTCTCTATGTATTCTGATTTTCTGCAGGATTTTTATCATGAACAAATGTTGATCATTGCCAAAAGATTTTTGTGACTCCATTGAGGTAAACGAGTGATTTTTGTCTTTAGCTTTGTTGCTGTGATGTGTTATATTTTTTGATTTGTGTATATTGAAACATCCCTGCATTCCTGGGATGAATCCTACTTAGTGGTGATGTACAATCTTAGTGATTTGGTGCAGTGAGTTTGCTAGTATTTTACTGAGGATTTTTTAAGTCTAAGTCCATTAGGGAGACTGGCCTATAGTTTTCTTTTGTGGTTGATCCTTCTCTTACTTGGCTGTCAGAGAAATACTTAACTCTAAGAAACAGCTTGCAAGAATTGCTTTCTTTTCAGTTTCACTAAAGAATGTGATAGCAGTTAGCATTCAATCATCTCAAAATTGCTTGTAGAATTCATCTGTGAATCCACCAGAATCTTGACTCTTCTTTGCTGGTAGTTTTATTATTATTATTATTACTACATTTTAAATCTCATTGACTGATACTGTTATTCATATTGCTTTATATCTTCTTGATTCAGCTTTGTTAGTTCATATGTATCTAAGAATCTGTCATTGCTTCTTGTTTTACATCCTGTGAGAGTAAACACTTTGGAAATAGGTCTGTATGATTTTCTGAATTTCTATAGGCTTTTTAGTGACTTCAACCTTTTCATGTCTTATTGCATGAATTTGTTTTTATGTCCTATTTTTTAATGCTGACTGGGTAATAAATTTTATTTATTCTTTAAAAGAATCAACTCCTTGACTCATTAATTCTTGTATAGATTTCTTCATCGCCATTGCATTTATTTGTGCTCTGATCTTTATAATGTTTTTCCTTCTTTGTGCTTTGGGATTAACTTGCTCTTGTTTTTCTATGAGTTTGAGGTACAGCATGAGATTGCTTATTTGAGCTTGTTCTGTTTCCCTGATGTGTGGATTTTATTCTATAATTGTCCTTCTTATGACAGCTTTCATTCCATCCTATAGGTTCCAGGTTCTGGTATCTGCATTTTCATCTGATTATATTGTTTAAGAACAAAATGATCTTTTAATTATACTTTTGCAAAATTAGTAACATGTGGTATAAGGTTGCCTAATGGCTGACCTTAACTAGACAGGATTTTATCTCAGGATTGAAATAGCTTGCTTGCTTGCTTTAGGCACAAGGAAACACACACACACACACACACACACACACACACACACACACAGACATGCACACACGCACACAAGATAATTAGGATATATAGCTACTTTCCCTTATTTCATTGAGAAGGATTTGCACTAATTTGTCTAGACAAAATATCCCTGTATCTTGTCCTCTGAATAATTACTGTGAAGAAAACAATATGTAGTGCATTACTGTAACCATCCTGCTAACCTGTTTTGAAATTGTTTCATGACTATTTTATCTTTCCCTTATTAAAATGAATAAGAAATTAAAATATAAAAATTTTAAGACATAAATATTGTGTAAGTTCTTTAATTTTAGCTGTTAACCATTGATAGTTCAGAGGACGTCACTGAGTTCTCACATGTTTATGGAGTTCCTACTACTTCTTTTGTCAGTTTCCAGCTTCATTGCAGTATGGTCAGTAGTATGCACAGCATTTCCATTGCTCCATACCAACTTAGCCATGGTTATGTGGTCGATTTTGGAGAACATGAGCAGCTGAGAAGAAGGTGTGTTCTGATATTCAGAAGAACTCTCTAAAGATCTACTCAGTCAATTTCTTCACAAGTTTAGTTTAGTTTTGTCATTTCTTTACTAACTTTTTGCTTTCATATGACATAAAGTGTCCTAAAATAATTTACCTTCTTATAATGCTTATTTCCTAACATTTAAATTTTTCCATTTTGAATTTATAAACTTGTAAACATGCATAATTCTGAATTAAGATGTAATGGAAGGTAATATGATTTCAAATATTTATTTAAAGAACAAATGTCAACTTGAACCCAAAGAAAAAGATATACAGATATATAGATACATAGATATATAGATATATAGATACTTCTTTTTTCCTGGATTCCTTATCTCTTTTCTCCTTTCCATCATCTTAGTTCTTCATTCTCTTCCAACAATTTCATTCTGTTTCATAGGGAACCTTTTAAGGCTTTTTGTACCTCTCACATTTTACTCTTTCATATTCTTACACTAAGTGGAGAGTACGATGTTTACACTTGTGGGTCTACTTTATTTAAATTCTGAATATGGTCTCTAGTTGCACTCATTTACCTATAAAAGCCTTGATTTTATCTTTTCATAGCTCGGTAGTACTCTATTGTATAAAAATAGCACATCTCTTTATCCCTTCCTCAGTTGATGGACATTTGGGTTGTTTTCATGCTTTAGCTATGCCAAATTATATTCATATAAACCTGGGTATGCATATAACACTGTTCTGTAATAGCTCTTCTGGAAAAATATCCAGAAGAGAAACAGCAGGTTTCAATGTCATCTCAACCAATGCTTTATTTTTATCAGTTTGATATTTGAAATTTCGTATTTCTCCTAAGGTTTGTTTGTTTTTACTATTTTTATTTGTTTAAAAAAGTAAAAATGCAGAGTTTGGGTTTGATTCCTGGAAATACATGTTATGCCAGCCCCAGAACCCTGGGTGCAGTGTGCCAATCTTGAAACTGGGCATTGTGGTGCAACCCTATAATCCCAGTGCTGGGGAGGCTGAGGTAGCAGGATCATTTTCAGTCCAAGTTGCATAGCAAGACCCTGTACTAAGTAAATATATAGATAAGTAATAAAGTTTAATAAGATAAAATACATATGATTCTAGAATTATCTTTTAAAAAGCTATTTATTTATTTATTTAAAAAGTATACAAAGGTAGTAAAAAGAAATTATAAACAATACAGAATTTCACTGAACAAAATGATAGGAATTCAAAAATTGTTGCTCTATTGCATATTGTTGTCTTAAAACTAGATATTTAGATTGCAAGATAGAAACATGAGAAATTAGTCAAAAAAACTCATAAAACATGAGACTTTTTAAAAAAGAGATTAAACAGGTCAATATAGATGTACATGTATGATGACTGCTAAATCCTAAAGAAAACAACAGCTAAGATATTAGCACTTTGTGGCTCATTCTACCTTTTGTGCTATCACTTTAAATAATAAACTTACACACACAAGAATTGTGAGACAACAAGGGCATGACAAAAGAATTTAAGAGATGGAGAAAAAAGAAATGTTTAAAGAGCAATAAGTTGTCTTAGTTACTTTTCACTTATTGCTGGGACAAATACCCAACACTCAAAATGAAGGAAGGAAAGATTTATTTAGCTCACAGTTTGTGGATATTTCAGTCCATATTCAGTTGGCTCAAGGCTGAGTAGAACAGAGCAGAGAGCATTCAGTTCATGACGATGGAAACAGCAACAATGGCGACAGAGACAATGGAACAACCAAGGGAACAGAGAGCAACTGCTCCAGTCTGTCTCTCTGTCTCTCTTTATATTACATTCATGCTCTCTGCCTCAGGCTATCTGTCTTAGTCTACACCTAAAATCCAGGAAGTACTTAAAACACATAATCCCAGGGATCATGGATCAAGTCTCAAACACAAGATCAGTACTAAATCACATAATCCTAGTGACTCATGAGTCAAGTCTCAATCTATAGAAGTCCCTGCCCCATGAGAGACTGCATGAGGCTTTGGGAGGACAACTAGACATGAACCATAACCTTTCACCCCTGGACCCCCAAAGTCTCATACATATCTCTTTGTACAAAAGGCTTTTTAATCCATCTGGAAGAGTTGACAAAGGCAACAGTTTCAGCATTGCTGAAAAATCCAAATCCCAGGTCTCCTCCAAGATCTAAGGCAAACTCTCAACAGTGAGCCCCTGTACAATAGAAAAGTTCAACATATCCAACAATGAAAGGCACACAATAAATGTTAGCATTCCAAAAGTTGTGAACAACAGGGTAATACACAACACTGGGGCCAACACATGTCCAAAGCCTAGCAGGATAAACATTAAATCTCATAGTTCCAATTGGAACATCCGAAGCAGTCTGGACAGAGTTGTGGTCTCCATGTAGCTCTGTCCCTAAGGCACTCTTGGTGGTCAGTTCCATGGCTTCTCTCTCAGGCCAGATTTGCTCCCTTTTCATAAGATCTATGTTCCTGGATTTTCCAAACTGGGGTTTCCACTGAACAGGCTTTTCACACACAGCTTTACACACTGCCCTCTCAGGGGCACACTGCCTGGCCTCCCAGGCCTTCTTCTGAAATCGAGATGGAAGCCTTCTTAACCTCAGAACTCCCACATTCTGCATACGCCTATGTGGATGATGCCAAGGGTTGCTGCCAGCTGAAGGAGTAGCTGGGCTTCCTTCTCTCTTATCTATAGGGGTGGAATGACTGGATGATAAACACTCTGACCTTGATTTCAAGGAACGAATTCTCCGTGCCAGTGCCATTTTGGAAGCTGATTTGTCTGCTGTCACCATTCTGGTACTTGGGTGTCTGTGGCTTTCTTCTCAAGGCAAAATCTCCCTTCCTTGCAATTCTGAGGCTGCAAAGGGTGGAGAGCTGCTGCCTTTTGTGATGCCTTCAGGCCATCTTTTTGATTCTCTGGTTCCTTCCTAGCAAAGGAGATCCTCTCAGCTCCATCTTTGTAGTCAAAATTTTTTCTGGTGTTCCCTTTCTGGCCAAACTCACATTTTGAAACATCCTTCTTGGCTCTTTGCTTTTGATTCTTGACATAAATCTGGCTAAAAGTGACCAATAATGACCATGCCACTGCCCCAGTAGTTGGCTGCTTTGAAATGTCTCTTGAAAGAATACTAAGTCTGCCATGCTTAATCTCGGTCTTAGGCAAAGACTCTGGACACGAGCAAAATTCTGACAGACTTTCAGCCAATCCATAGCACAAATAATATGGAGTCCAACAACCAATGCTATCCCTTTTCCTATCAGAAATGTCCTCAGCCAGGTCTTTACAGACAGGCCTTCTGTCAGTCTTCTGTTCTAAGTTCTGACCAGAGTCTACCCTACAGAGCAGCTGAAGCTATTCCAGCTCTTCACAAGTAGATGACCTCTCCAAACTGTTCAAATCTCTGTTCTTAAGCCATTCTTTATACCCAGGCTTCAAGCCCGTCTTCTGTTCTGAGCTTTGACCAGAATCTCCCAAACAGAACAGCTGAGGCTTTCCCAGGGCTTCACTTGAAGGTGACATCTCTAAACCTTTCCTATCTCTTCCCATAAGCCATTCCCAAAAGCTTGTAATCCACATAGTCAGATATAGCCACAGCAACGACCCCACTCCTGGTACCAAATTCTGATTTAGCTACTTTTCATGCATTTCTGGGACAAATACCCAACACTCAAAATGAATGAAGGAAAGGTTTATTTAGCTCACAGTTTGTGGAGGTTTCAGTCCATGTTCAGCTGGCCTAAGGCTGAGTGGAACAGGGCTGAGAGTATCCAGTTCATGGTGGCAGAATAACAACAAAGTAGAGACAGAGGCAGCCAACCAAACAAGACAGCAGAGAGCAACAGCTGTCATGGCAGCAGAACAACAGCACAAGTCTGTCTCTCTTTTTAAAGTACATCAGGATCTCTGCCTTAGCCTATCCACCTTAGGTTATATCCACCATCCCAGAAGTCCTTAAAACACATAATCCCAGGGATCATGGATCAAGTCTCAAACTCTAGGTCAGTACCAAATCACATAATCCAAGTGACTCATGAGTCAAGTCTCAATCTATAGAAGTCCCTGCCCCATGACTGCATGAGGCTTTGGGGAGACAACTAGACACAAACCATAAGTTTGTAGAGCTATTGGGAAACACAAAGCAAACTGCTTACTTTCATTATTGTTTAGACTTGGCTTTTAAGTGAAATTCTACTAGGTGTATTAATATCTGCATAAAGAATTTTTGTTTTCAATTTCAAAACACAAAGTATTGAATTTTCTTCACCATTTCAGGTAAAACAATACTCCAAGGAAGAATTCATTTTTCCAGCAGCAACAAGGTGCCACACAGCTGATATCCCACGGAAACCTGGGCAGGGAGAGGCCAAGTTGCTGCAGGTCAGTTCCTGAGTTGGCTCTGCCAGAACAGCAGAGGGAGCACAGTGGCTTCACATCAGGTCCTGGGTGCTCAGTGGCAGCTCTAGTCTCACTGGCAAAGGAGAACGGAGGTAGAATACACAGCCAAAGAAAAGTACTCAATGAATTTGATATAATTTTAGCCAATGCCTTGTGCCTAGGATTGAAAATATTTTCTTGGGAACTTTATATTAGATTTAATACTCATGCACATAAGTTCCCGTGACTCCTGAATCTATGGTGTTTACATTGCTGATCCATACCTGATGGGCTGAAAATCTCCTGGCTTTTACCACTCTCATTTTCCTTCTGCTTCTTCTGCTTCACTGCTGACTTCTTGATCTCCACATCTCCACTTCTCTCGCGATGTCTTCACTGAAAGTCACCCCACTGTAACATCATTGTTATGTTGTAGTTCTCACAGATAGCACTATAGTCTGTTCCACAAGGACAACTATGCATCAAGCACTAATCTTTAATCTATACTCTAAAGTTTAACTATTATTACATCTCCTGATTCGCTGCTGTAAAGTGCTGATAGGATTCTAAATAAACGGACATAATTTCATAGGCAAAAGAAATAGATGGATAGCCACTCAAAATCTCAATAGAGAAAGTATTTTTATAAAAAAGCTTTATAAAGTTTTTGTTTTAATGTAGTACAGTGTAGATCAATGGTTCAATGTATTTCTCTTAGGGCTGCAGAGATATCTCAGTAGAATAAGGACTTGCCTGGCAAGCACAGTGGCCTAAGTTCAATACCCAGTTCTGAAAACAAACAATAACAATAACAACACGGTTTGATCTATGACATTCAGCTGTGTTATGTCCTTAAGTTTTTATTTCTTCTTTAGAGTTCTTATACTAGGGACACTATATGATATTTGCACATGTAGATCTGGTTTATTTCACTAATGAGTATATGTTCAGTATACATCCATTTATATATGAAGTCTTCCAGCTTACCATTCTTTACAGCAGAGTAATACTCCATTGTATAAAAATACCACATTTTTAAAGCTATTCTTCAAATGATGGGCATTTTCGTTGTTTCCAAGATTTGGATATTACAAATTGGGCTGCTATAAACATTGGTGCACAGATATCGCTATGGTATGGTGTTTTCAGTTCTTCTGGGAAAATTCCCAGCAGGGGTATAGTTATATTGAATGGGATTTCCAGTTCTAGTTA
The DNA here is from genome assembly GCA_004027025.1 of Myocastor coypus. Taxonomy (NCBI): domain Eukaryota; kingdom Metazoa; phylum Chordata; class Mammalia; order Rodentia; family Myocastoridae; genus Myocastor; species Myocastor coypus. Next base: position 98,293 of record PVJA010001338.1, read on the forward strand.
TGGATTAAACAACAAAGTGACTGGAAACAGAAAAGAAAGGAAACATAGCAGGAGCAAAACCATGCACTTACGTACACAGGATGAATCAGATATTTGTCTTAAGAACCTTCAAAAGGTTTATTGCATTGAACTTAGCTCCATGTAACACTAAAGCTATGCTTAGAATACATGTCATTCTCGAGTTTTTTATGTGTACTTCTCCCACTGTAAACTTAGTTACTGTTATATTCTCTCTCAAGTAAATGGTTGGTTAACAGAAAAAAAGGGGGAGTATTAATGGAGAGCAAGAAACTGGGCAAAATGCCATAGGCTTGACTGGCTACAATTTTGTACATCCATGGATTTCTAAATGTCTGCATAAATATGTGTATCTGCTTACATCACATTCTATAGAGAGTTATTAGAATATCAATGATGGTCAGCAAATATCAATTTCAAGCTAAGTCAAAGATGTTTGATATTCAGAGAGCCAGTGATGTTAACCTGAATTACTTATGTTATAGAGTAATAGTATCAGGAAGCTTCTCTGCTGGAGGGTTGAGAATGTAACTTAACAAACCAAAAATTGGAGAAAAAACAGGGCTATGAGGATAGCCAATATTTTGGCCCTAGCCCTTCGAGGCCAGTAAGGACTCAGGACATAAGAGAACCTGTGCTGTAACATCCTATAACTCAGAGGTATCCCAAATTTTCTGGTCAAGGAGATTATGGGACCTCAGAGGAAACGGATAAATGAACTATAGTGTGTCTAAGGAGAGTCACCCAGAGAAAAACTTTCTTTCAGGCTTTCATAGACAGCAAACTAGTCAAGCAATGGCCATGATTCATCCTGAAGGCTGACACTGACAATAGTTCTACAAAGTACTATACATGGTTCCAAAGTCAATCCTGAGGAGATTTGACCTGGGAAGGTACAAAAGATAAATATTTTGTTATGCAGGTCTTGCTTTAACTTGCCCTTGATCACCCAGTGGAAAAGGTTAATTACGAGGCATAAAACACAGAACTAGATTAATATGATGAGGTGTAAGAGGCTTAAATCAACAACCTCCAACATTGCCAGTTTCGCCAGTATCCCACCGTAATTATGGAACATTGGACTATATATACATCCACTCCCTCTAGTTCAAAGAGAAGAATTTTTTTCTCTTCTTTTTTTCTTCTTTCCTTACCAATATCAGTTAGAAAATGTATCATGTCCATACCCTGTGCTCTGTATTACTATTGTGAGGATAATATGCAATGTGTCAATTATTGCAAATGTACTACTAATGTGTGGTGAAACTATCATATTGATATTTCTAATTAAAAGTAATAAAAAACCATAAAAAATCTTAAAAACAAAAACAACAAACTGTATTTCTCTTACAATTTCTACTAAGTTTTCTGCAGAAAAATTTACATACACATCCAAATAGAAAGATATATATTACTGCTGCTTTTCAGTGTGAGTCTCAGTTAACTGACCCAGATGCATCTCGTTTTTTATGGTAATTGCTGCAAACTGGCTGCATAGCATAAAGATATTATCAACATGGTGATCCGCTACCTGCTGTCCTGGAATGATCCCCTGACATACCTGAGACAAGAAGCACATCGCATGACAAGGTTACATGATTTTTTCAAACTCAAAGAAAAAGCTATATTTGAAATATACCACCAACTTAAAGAACTCTTAAAGGAGATAGCCTCTCAGGTGAGCATGCTTTTTATACTTCCTTCATTTTCTTTTTCTCTTTCTTGTCATGTAGGCATTTATGCTGCTGAACCATAACTCTAGCCCTGCTTTCTTCATTTTCTAATAAAAACTTCTATCTATGATTTGAAATGTTTTGAAATCCCTCACTTTGCCTGAACAACATCTATGCAAATTCTGCATACTTTACTTTGCTGCGAAACAACATAAGAGCTTCTGGTAACCACTGTTGGGTCTAATGTAAAGGAATGTTAGGGTTTACTGTCCTGCTAGGCCATCTTCCCTGCATTGTTAAGAGTTTCCAAGGAGAAACTTCATTCCATCGGGAGGGATAAGATAGAACTGTATTTAATGTGTAGACTTTGTTGTCCTTAGTGGAGAAACTAGAGGTACATCTGTGAGTCATACAATATAATATAAGAAAAGCTCCTGAACATTTTTCAGGAGAGAAAAAACTAGAGTAGAAAACTATGAAAAGAAGCATTTTCTTCAAAGGATCTCAGGTAAACCATAGGAATTTTGGCCATCTTTATCTTTTCTCCTCACTCAAGAGTATCAGAGTGGAGAGCCGGGTGTGGTGGCTCACGGCTGTTATTCCAGCACTTGAGGAGCTGAGGCAGGAGGACTATTGTGAGTTTGAGACCAGTTTGGGTTATAAAGTGAACTCAAATACAGCCTGGATTACATAGTGAGAACCTGTCTCAAAAAGACCAAGGGGAAAGAAAAGCAAAAAAAGAGATAAAGAAAGAGAGAGAGAGAGAGAGAGAGAGAGAGAGAGAGAGAGAGAGAGAGAGAAGGCAGGAAGGAGAAAGGAAAGAAGGAGGGAAGGAAGGAAGGAAGGAAGAAAGAAAGAAAGAAAGAAAGAAAGAAAGAATGCAAGGAAGGAAGGAAGGAAGGAAAAGAAAGAAAGGAAGAAAGTATCAGAGTGGAAAGGGAAAATAGCAAAAGTCAAAATCATGTAGATGTTATGTCTACATCGCCAATCAGAGTAGAATGAGATAGCCACATAATCAATGTTGTTCCATAAGAACTAGCTATTAGAGCATCACTAATGTACAGCAGTTAGTTTTATAGAATGTTCTTTTTGTCATTTTTTCCTATGAAAAGTGGTTTGATTCACTATACAATTTCTTCTAAATTACTTTTCCCCTCTTTTTGCTAAATTAAAATTTATGTTACTAAATTGAATCTCCAGAAATTACTGGGCCTATGTAGATTGTACTTGTTGGAAGCAAATTCCATCATTAATGAGATAATGTGGTGTTCTGAAATTTTCATTAAATTGTATTAAATAAGGAAAGATACATGATTTTAAGTTCAAAAATAAAATCCATTTCCTATTTTTTCCTAAATATATGTATCTTGTTATATTTCCACAAGAAAGTGGTATCTGAAATCCTCCAAAAAAAAATATCACGTTAGCAAAAGAACATAATACACATCTTTGTATTTTAATACTACTTATGTATTATTCTGGATAAGTCAGTCCATATTGTCTCGGGTCTCAAGTCGTAAAAGTGAAAAAAAAATCAGAAAGGTGGATTAAAACCTAACACACTGGGGCCAGGGATATAGCTTAGCAGCTTAAGCATCTGCCTGACAGGCTCAATGTCCTGAGTTCAGTCCCTGGTACCACAATATATATATCACACATGATTCCAACTTCAATAAAAATATTCTTACTGAGTAGTTCAGCAGGATGGGGTCTGCAGTTCTCCCACATTTGTGCCCTGTAGCTCTGGAAATGAACAGAATCTTCAGAGGGAGAACAATGTTACTGGAGCTCTGTGGTCCGAGGGCCTTCTAGCTCTCAGAGCCCGGAGGAGGGCACATGGGACCCGCTGCCCCCTCTCTCTTGACTACAGGGCTTTCTGAGTGCACTCTCACCCCACTCTGCGGCACAGCCTGCACTCTGGCTGCTTGCCGCCAGCGGCCTCCTAATCCATACTTTTTTCCAAGAAGTCCCACCCCCGTGAGCTCAAAATAATGTATTTACGTTTCATATGAATTTGGAAGATGCTTTTCCTTGAGAAAATGAGAAATTCTGACATTTTTTTGTCCATCATAATATGAGCATCTGTACCCTGAAACACAAAGGGCAGTGCTCACAATCTCTAGAATTTTGCGACGGACCCATATGCAGAATAAAATCAGTTAAAAGCAACAAAATTTAAGTGCTGAACTATTAGAGAAAATGAATAGAAATGGAGCACCGGGAACAATTTTCAGGAAATGTAAATGTTTCCTAAGTGTAAAGATGGAAGTGAGCTTCTGCACTGATGTTGGTCAGAGCCATTTCTATACTCAAGTAGCAACTTTCTTGATCCTTACATGTCTACTGCAGGAAGCTACCTTACATTTGAACACTTACATATTTAAAAAAGTACCTGTGTTCTGTTTCTAGTGTTTAAATGACAAGTAGATTTCTGACACCCTGGATAGATAAAATATTATGATTCGTTGTTACAGTTTTGAATTTATATTACTTCCAAAAACTCAATTGAACAAATTTCAAAATGAAAACATGAAATACTAACGATGCCATTAATAAATGAACATTTTTTGATGTTTAGATTGATCCTGAAAATTCAGACGATGTGGAATATGCCATGTGGTCAGCAATTCATCCCATAGAGCCACTTGATGAAACGTCTCTCCGATTCACTTATTATAACATGTTCCGCTGCCTGCTTAGTGATTTACAAAAGATTGAATCACTTCTTGAGATACTGAAGTGTCCAGTTTCCCCTGACAACAGTTGCAATGTCATGTATATACCTGCTACTTCTGAGGTGGTTTTCAAGCATTCGTGGTGTGTAAAGCTTGCTTAGGATTTATGTCATTTAAAGCCATGCTTATGTATTATGGTTAATATGTCTTCTTAGAAAATTAAAAAAAAATGTTTTTCTTTTGGCATTGTCAAAATTTTCAGAGTCAATTTGTAAATTTTTTTTTCCTTTTTTCCCTTTATTTAACAAAAATACAAAAGAAAGCATCATCACTATTGAAAATTTTGGGGTCTGAGGAGATAGCTCACTGGAACAAGTAAGTGTTTGCCTTGCAAGTGCAAGGTCCTGAGTTCGATCCCTGGTATCACCAAAAAAGTTAAAAATTTAGTCACAAATAACAGAAAATAACTACAATTAACATAAAAAAGAGGCATATTAATTAAGATCCCATTGAATTCATGTGGGACAAGCTACAAGAAAACACTGCTGGATTATTATCAATCACTATACGTATGGACTAAATAAAAAAATTTCAGAACTCATCACGATGCCAGCCTAGAAAAATTTCAAAAACAGGATTGTGTGGCCTTTTGTAAGCGGCAAGCACTTGTGGCCTAAAGGGGCTGTGACCTGAGAACAGAGGGAGTGTCCACTTGTGCTCTTTAGCAGAGACTTGAAGCTCAGCTCTGGTTCCAGGAGCTGTTCAAACCTGGCCAAGTCCTTCACCTCTGAGCAGGCAGACAGACAGGTGTCACCTGCTCCTGCAGCTGTGGAGAAAATGGCTTGAGCCAAGTGGTGCACAGGGCATGAAGAAAGCCTCAAGCAGAGGCAGCAGCTCCAGGCCTGAAAGAGTCCCTTCAGTGCTGGTGCCTAGAGGAAGAGTTCAGCTCCCAGCATTCCGCCTGCACAGCCACCACCCAGGGAGTGAGTAGGACCCCAGATGAGTCTGCTCAGCTTTGGCGTGAGCAGCATCGTCGGGGAACACTGAAGAGAGCAGTCGTGGCTGCAGATGGGAGAAGACCTCTGTGAGAACAGAAATAAAATGAAAGAAGACTCCTTGCATGAAAATAATTCACTCGACATGGGAAAACATGATTCTGCCCTTGGTCTTCCATTTCTGAAGCACTGGGTATCCGCGGGAGCAGCACTGTGAGACCATGCTGCTGTGAGAACAAATAACTGTGTTTTTAATGTAAGTAGAAAAGCACCAGTTCGACCTCTAAGCTTTCAGTTCAGAAAATGAAAATGCTGAACTGCTGATCGACAGCAATCTCAAGAAAGATAATGCCTAAATCCATTTATTGTGGAATGACAGCGAGAGCGAATACTAAAGATATTGTCTGGGCTTTGTTTACCGTGGCCCTTTTTAGACTGAATTTTTTTTAATTTTTATTTTTATAGAGAATACAGAATAGCAATATAAAAGTAAAATTAGAAATGATTTTAACCAAAAAAATTTGAATTCAACAGTGTTGTTTTATTTCACAGAATTGTTCTCAAATCAATTATGCATATGCAATTGGAAAAGAAACAAAAAAAGAAAAAATATAAGAATTTAAGATGAGAGAAAAAGGGAAAAATGCAAAAGGACAAGAAAACAAAGAAAATTTAAATATCAAATGGTTTGTGTATTCAAGTAGATTGGTTTGGATCACTGCACTGTGGGCTTCTATTGATCTATGACTCTTCTTAGCTCTTCTTGCCATTCAGGGAAAGGCTCTAAGCCACAATACTAGCAGCAGGATGTTTTTCTTTCTTATTACATAGTTTTCTCATTTTGCCAATTAAAAATAAGAAATTAATACTTTTCACCACAGAAATGCAACAGCACTAATCTACTACATATAGGGAAGTACCAAGCTTTATTTTCTTTGGTTTTTCCCTATAGGATGAAGAAATAAATAACCATGATAATACCCAATATGAACTTTCAATGCGAGCATTTTCATAAAATATAAATGCTATGCCCATTAAAATTACTTGTATGAATTTTATTAATCTGTAACATTGGTGTGTGTGGTGGCACACACCTATAGTCACACACTAGTGAGACCGAGACAGGAGGATGAGTTCCAGGCAAGTGTAGACTGTGTAATGACACCCTGTCTCAGAAAGCAAATGTATAACATGACATTGTATAAAGTGGCCTACAAAATGATCACCTGGGCATGAAATAAAGCTGACAGTGAACTACTGAGTAGCTGAAGACCGCACACACAGATGAACACCCTGGGAAGGGCAGTGCTGGGTGCCCGGGACAGACCACCCCCACACTGTCAGTCCTTCAAGCTGCCTAGCACGGCAGTGTCTCTGCAGGCATCCAGGGGCAGCTGGACCTCACCCACTGTCTAGAGCAGCTCCCATGCACCCAGTCCTCTGCCTTTACTCCCAAGGGGCAACTGGCCCCATTCTGGAACCCGGGGCAGGAACATGGCCAGATGCATGAGAGTGGTGGAGAAAAGCTATCAGGATCAAAGTGCAGTTCTCTCAGTAGCCTCGTGAAGCGCTTAAGTGAAACAGAGCTCTGTCTGTGCTGCCTGTGCTTGGTGTCCTCAGCTATACAGCTGCGGAGATTTTCACTTCTCTACTACTTGAAAGCAACTTCCTACTAAGGATGGAAAAGCAATGACTATACACAAAAAAGTTTGAAAGTTGTCCTTAAAGTCACATTTCCTTATTCAAGAGAACAGGCACTTTTCTAAATAGCACTATGAGTAACTTTGAAATGAGTAAAAGTGACACATATTTGTGATCAATATTGTTTGAAACCAGCATACCTCTGTGCAAGGCTTATGCAAAAGTTCATGGTTGATATCGTTCTTGGGATATTTTCTTAATTCTTGCATGTGATCTTCTGAACATTAGAATTGATTCACACTTAAGTACATAATACACAAAATGACCACACAATTTTGTATATTTATGAAAATTGGAATTGCTCTATATTTCATTGACCTCCTAGGACTATGTCAGGGATTAAATTTAGGACTCTGTGGTTGTTAGACAGGCACTTCAGCTGATAGGCTATCTTCCTAGCTCTGTTGATAATCAAATAGCTTTAAAAGCCTTTATTACTTTCTATGATAAATTAAATTTGGCTTACTGAAAATATTTTTGGTAAGTAAGAAAATTAAACACATGAACTTGCTCTTGTACCAGATTATTCAGGGACTTCAAGGATTAGCATCATTTTGTTGTTAAATCCCCAGTAAATTACTTTGGCGAGCTCAGCCATACTTGAAGAGAAAGTCTTTTCTGCACGGCTACCAAGGAGACTGGCATCAACCAGGACACGGAGACCACCTTCTATTCCTGCACGTCTTCCAGCAGCTAAGGAAAGCCACATTCTCATAGCAACTTCAGAGGAGCATGCAGCAAACGAAATCAGATAATATTTATCTTTCTACCCTTCTGTCTTGCCTTGGGAACAACCTTTCATTCACCAAACAAATTTCTGGTTCAGGAAGCTCAAGGAATCTCTACAATACCTGGGTAAGAAAAGCTGTGAATGCATGTGGATAGCTGACTACAGGGAATGCTGAAAACTGAAGTGACATGTACTAATGGACCACCATAAACTTAGAAGACACAAGATCAATAATGAAAGGAATGATCAAAATAAACAAGTCAATTAAGATATTGGAAATATAATAGTCTACAATAGTCTGAAACACTATAGAACATAAAGTAATGTCTTTCCTTCTTACAGGAGAATTCAAGGATGAGGCCTCTCTGACAACAGACAGATGAAGGAGAGCACATCACGCATATGTGTTTGGCAATAAGTCATTTATGCTCAAGGAATCTGTGAGAAACTGATGTCAGAAAGCATCTGGGAACCTTGCACAGCCTTGGTGATAGGTTTCTTGAGAAGCAGTTAGTGGTGGGCAAAGGAACTGTCAGAATTATAATAATGTGGTGGAACTGCAAGGCCTGTGTGTTTATATTAATCACTGTGCCCCTATAGATAGGCTGCTCCTGCCCCTATGGCATGATCAGGCAGCTCAGGAATGAAAGCCTTACCCTGTTTCTCAGGGAAGGAGGACAATCCATGTGACTGCTCAGGGAAGGCCCACAGGAATGAGCCTCTTGGCTCTCTTCAGACCATCAGGGTGGAAACGATGACCTTCCTCAGATCTTTGTTTCCTCATTTATCAAGATAGCATGTTTTGGGAAAGAATGCTTTGAGCTGCAACTGCTGTGAAAAGATGGCAGTAAATTAACTTTGTGCAGCAAATCAGGAGGTCTCCTGCTATACTAGTGGTGAATACTTATGCCTTGAATGCAGCAGCCCGCTGTTTGATATCACTAAGCTCTAAGAGGCTCACCACAATTTCTCTATACCTATTACACTACCACATACTCTGTGATTTCTTACTCCAGTTTTAATAGGAGCCTGACAGACATACCTATGGTTAAGAAAAATTTGAAGAAGTAGAAAACAAATATAAAGCAGACAGAGTAAGACTAGCTTATATAGTGTCATGGTTTGGGTTTTTTTTTTTTTTCAAAGTAGAGTCCAGGACATATTTTGTAATAGTATTTTATAACGAATCACCCAAGAATCACAAATAAGTGCAAGAAATTTGTCCACACACTAAATGCTAATGAATCCAGCTGTGAGCTTAGAGCTCATAGCAATATCTCCCACCAGTCCGACTGGACTAAAGCCTGCAAACCACAATGAAGTCTCATGCAGGTCTGATTATTATGGATATGTGCTGGAAAGGCCCAAAGATCAGTGGTGGAAGCCAGAAAGTCTATGCCAGTGGGATGAAGGATCTGTGATAGCAGGCTGAGGGATCCGAACAGGAGCCAGGAAGCACCAGAGCTCCCCCAAGTACCACAGCCATCCTCAGCAAGTGAGATCGTGAGCTCTTCCAGCAATGAAGAAAGCAGAGTTCCCATCAGAAAATCCAGTGCAAGCTTCACGAGGCCGAGCACTGCACCACCTTCTTCTCCAGAACCAGAAAGTGGTCCTCAAGATACAGACCCAAGCCTCTCCAAAGTTCATCGGGAATGCCAGCATGACAAGGTCCTCCAGCAGAACAGCCCAAGAGAATCAGCAGCTTCCGAGAATCCTCACAGCTTCTCCAAGTGGCGTCACTAACAGCATTTTGGAGCTTCTCCGGATGTGCACTTGTGCTGGTGGCAAGAGCCCTCAGGTGGGCCTCCACACCCAGTACCACATTAATCCAGTTAAGCTGGGTATAACCAGTTGCCCAGCAGTTAGTAATGCACTGCAACCATAGTATGATGAAGTTGAAAATTACTTACAGAAGTAATTGTGAAACTCTATAAACACGTAGAAATTATATAACACTCTCTTGAACAACCAATGGATCACAGATGAAATTAAACAATCAAATGAAAATGCAGATATAACTTGCTAGAACCTGTGGGACACAATGAAAGCAGTCCTCAGAGAGAAATTCATATTGATGTGCTCTCACAACAGAAAAACAGAACAGACACAAATAATTTTAAGCTGCATCTCAAGCTACTAAATAAAGAAAAGCAAGGTCTAGAGCTCAAAGAAAGGGGTCAGTTATAAAGATCAGAGGGTAAATTAACACAATTATGACTAAGACAACAATAGAAGAATTAATGAATTCAAGAGTTGATTATTTTAAAGAATAAATAATATTGATAAAGCCCTTAGATAACCTTATTTGAAAAGGAAGGGAAAAATCAAATCCATTCAATTGAGAATGGAAAAGGTGAAATAAATACAGATCATATAGAAATTGTGAACATCAATACCTATTTCCAAAACATTTGCTCTTATAGTATGGAAAATACAGAAAAACATGGGCAAATTCCTAGGTACATATGAATTATCAAAGCTGAATCAATAGGATTTAAAGATTCTGAGTAGTCCAATATCAGTCAACAGAATTGAAAACTTAAAATCCTGCTGGCAAAATGAAGCCCAGATCCTGGTGGATTCACAGCTAAATTCTACAAGAAATTTAAAGAACAATTCTTCTCAACATCTTTAATGAAACAGGACAATTCTTCTTAAATCATTCCTACAAGCAAGTGTCACTCTGATATCTAAACCAGAGAAAGACCCAACCAAGAAAGGAACTTCAGGTGAATCTCCATAATGAACAAGGATGCAAAAAATTCTCAGTAAAATGCTAGCAAATGAAAGTCAGCAAATTATCAAGCAGATTATAAAATGCTAGGGAAATACCTCAGCAACCAAGCACCTGCCTTGCCAGGGCAAGTCCCTCAGCTTGATCCACAGTACCATATGCTGTGCTGGCCCCAGAACCAAGGGTGGTGGTGCACACCTGTAAGGCCAGCACTGGGGAGGTTGAGGCAGGAGAATCACTACAAGTCTGAACTGTGAAGGGAGACTGTTATGGTTTCTGTCTAGGTGTCCCCTCAAAGCCTCATGCAATCATGGGGGTGTGGCTTCTATAGATTGAGACTTGATTCATGATCCCTGGGATTATGTGTTTTAGTACTGATGGGATTATCAGTCTCAGTAAGGCTGAGACTATGGGTGTGGTCTAGGGCAGATATCCTAAGAAGGAGAGCCTGGATGTAACATAAAGAGTGACAGAGAGACAGACTGAGCTGTTGCTGTTGCTCTCTGCTGCCCTGCTTGGTTGGCTACCTCTGTCACCATTTTGTTGCTGTTCCGCCACCATGAACTGGATGCTCTCCGTCCCACTCAGCCTTGGACCAGCCAAATATGGACTGAAACCTCCACAAACTGTGAGCTAAATAAACCTTTCCTTCCTTCATTTCGACTGTTGGATATTTGTCCCAGCAGTGAGTAAAAAGTAACTAAGCCTGTATCAAAAAAATCTTATTATACAACATGACCAATTGGGATTGATCTAAAGAATGCAGGAAAGTTTTCACATACATAAATTAAAAAATGGCATGCACCATACAGAGTCAAAGTCAAGAATCATAAGATCATTTCAAAAGATGTAGATAAAGCCCAATACTCATACATGATAAAAAAAAATTCTACAGAAAATTGGAATAGATGGTCTTTACTGCAACCTGTTGAAAGTCATGTGTGGCAAATCAACAACCAGCATCATAATAAATGGACAAAACCTGAAAGCCTTCACTTTAAAATAAGGAACAAGACAAAAATATCCACTGTCACTAGTCCTATTCAGGATAGTTTTGGAAACATTAGAAAGAGTAATCAGACAAGAGAGAAAGAAAAGAAATCAGTATAGAAAATGAATTTAAATTATAATTATCTGCAGATGACATGATACTTTACATAGAAGAGCCAAAAATCTCCACCAAAAGTACCCTAGATTTAGTAATTTAATTCAGCAGTATGTCTGGTTACAAAGTCAACACTCAAAAATCAGTAGAATTCCTATACACAAACAACAAAAACACAAAAAGAAATTAGAGAAACCATACATTTTACAGTAGCATTCAAAAATTGAAATGTGTTAGTAATCAATCTAAAACCTGATATGTTCTCTGAAAGTTGCAGTTCTCTGAACAAAGACATCAAAGAGGATTTCACAAAATGGATGGCTGATCTTTTCTCACATAGAGGAAGAAACAGCATTGTGAAAATACCACACTCTCAAAATTGCTACGCAGATTCAACGAAATTCCACTCAAAACACCATTAATATAGCTCATAACTCTAGAGAAAATAATCCTAAATTTATTCATAACCAGAAAAAAAAAACTAGAATAAAAATATCAGTCTTGGACAAGAAGGGCAAGGCAGGAGACCTCACAATCCTTGACTTGAAATTATATTACAGATAAAATCAGAATGGTATTGACAAAATAAAACATAGCTGAGAATTAATGGAAGACTAGAACATGCAGGATTAACCAAAAACACTTGGTCACCTTGTATTTGACAAAGGTGCTAAACATCTATCTATCTTTCTTTTTCTTTCTTTCTTTCTTTCTTTCTTTCTTTCTTTCCTTCTTTCTTTCTTTCTTTCTTTCTTTCTTTCTTTCTTTCTTTCTTTCTTTCTTTCTTTCCTTTCTTTCTTTCTTTCTTTCTTTTTTTCTTTCTCTCTCTCTCTCTCTCTCTCTCTCTCTCTTTCTTTCTTCTTTCATCTTTTTTTCTGGTATGCTACACAGTTCAGGCTGGTCTTGAGCTCACTTTTATAGCACAGGCTGGTCTCAAACTCACATTGATCCTTTTACCTCAATCTATCAAGACCTGGTATTACAAGTGTTTGCCACAACACCTGGCTATGTTTCTATAAGAAAGATATCCTCTCTAATAAATGGTGCTAGAAAAACTGGATATCTATATGTCGAAGACTAAAACTAGACTCGTGTCTATTACCATATACCAGATTAAGTCAAAATGTATAAAACGTCTAAATATTAATATAGAAACACAACCTGTTCAAAGAGAAAGTAGACAGGCATCTTGAAGACATAGGCATAAGCAGAGATTTCATGGGAAAAACAACTGTACAGGAACTACTTCAAAGAATCAACAAGAGAGATTATATCTTATTGAAAAGATCTTGCTCATCAAAAGAAATTAACAGGGTAAATGAAAATCATCAAACTGGGAAAGTAATTTACCAAACTGTCCCTCAGACAGAGGACTTTTATCTGGAATATACAAAAATTTTAAAAAGTCAGCCCCTCAAAATTTCAAAACCCAACTGAAAAGTAGACAACAAAGATCAATACCACTTCTCTGATGAAGAAATGTTAATGGAATTTAATAGATGAAAAAATGTCCAACAACATTGGTCATTTGAGAAATGAAAACTAAAACAACACTGAAAATCATTCTTACCTCAGAAAGAATGGCTGTTTTTAAGAAATCAACCAATAGCAAATGTTGGAGGGCTCTAGAGCAAAGTAACCAATTTTCCACTGGTGGGAGCTGAGACTGGCACCATCACTGGGGAAGTCAGTGTTAAGACTATGCGAAAATCTAGAGGTAGATGTCGCATTCGACCAAGATACTCCCTTATGGGTACTTTTTTCATAACTGAAAACATACCACAGTGTTGTATATGCACCCTTATTTATAGCAGTGTGCTTTGCTATAGGTAAAGCTGAAAAACAATTCAGATATCCACAAATTGAGAAATTAACAAAAATACGTTATTTTTATACAATAGAATATTACTCAACTATAAAGAAAGATAAACTCAAGACTTTTATGGTTAAATAGGTACAACTAGAGCCTATATTCATAAGTAAAATAAAGCAAACCCATGTGTGTAAGCACTGTATTGTCTCTCTAGTGTAAGAATTGAAAGACAGTAGATATTGTGAAGGGGAAATTGCTCAAAAGGAAAGAAGATTTGAAGTGAGGGAAAGGAGAAAAGAAAGCAGGGAAAATATACAAAAGATAGCTAAGAAAATTTTACTGCTACTTTCTTTTGATTTATTGAGAAGAATAGTCAATGCTTAATAATTTTGACCAATTTTGCCTGTGGATAGCTGATAATCTGAACTGCTTTATCTGAAGGCGATTGTACCAGGAATTAAACTCAGGCCCTTGGATTGCCAGGCAAGCGCTGTGCCACTGAGCTATATCCTAGCCATAAACAACTATTTAAAAGACAACAGTGTGCAGTATAACAACCACTGTTTATTTCATAATATCTATATTTTGTTTTGTATGTTTTAGGGAAAGCTCTACAGCAGTGGTTCTCAACCTTTCTAATACCATGACCCCGCAATACAGCTCCTCATGTTGCGGCGACCCCAAACCAAAAAATAATTTTGGTGGCTACTTCAGAACTGTACCTTTGCTACAGTTATGATTCGGAATGGCTTTAGACGACTCCTGTGTTTTGGTTGTTCGACCCCCACCAGAGTCGCAACCCACAGGTTGAGAACCGCTGCTCTATAGGGTGTTCAGGGTGTCAATACTAGATCGTACTCGTAGTGATCTGCCTGTTTACAGCCTTCTAAGAGCTGGGATGACAGGCACGCGCTACCACACCCAGTTTCAATTGCCATCTCAACAAGTGCTGAGGGTGAAGCCTGCGCAGCAGGCCAGCAGATCAAACCCCTGGCACCTGTACCTGCTTGCAGGCACTTTAATCCAGAACCTAGAATTTTAAATGAGTGATATTTCATCATGTAAACCAGCCTATCATATGATTACTTATACATGAAGTAAAGACGGAAATGAAACACTGAGTCACTGAAGATACCACACATGATGTAAAGGCAGTGCTGAGCATCAGCAAACTTCCTGTGAGGGACAAGCCACCTTGACAGTCAATCCCATGAGCTTGCTAGCGTGAACAGGTCACTTGATGGGCCCTGGAATATCTGCACCATGTTCACACTCAAGGGCTGCTTCTCTCCACCTGGTTGCTCTACCCTTCCTCCCAAGGACAGAGTGATTCTAAAGCTGTCCAATTTCCCCACCTTCTGGAGCTGTAGCAGCCAGATACATGAAGGTAGTTGAGAAAAACAAACAAACTGAAATTCTCTCATTACCACCCAATTGGCTTTGAAGCAAACAAAAGACATGAGCGAAATGGTTGTCTTCACTGTTGCACGCGATGGCCACAATTACAATTGCAGCTTTTTGCACTACTTTGTTTTTAGAGTGACTTCCTTTCAGGGATGGGAGACCAGTCATTCTATACAATATGCTATGAAATTTGGCAGTGAAGACACATTTACATGCCAAAGCAGGTGGGCAGTTTTCTTTTTTATTTATTTCTCCTCTCTCTCTCTCTCTCTCTCTCTCTCTCTCTCTCTCTCTCTCTCTCTCTCTCTCTCTCGTGGGACTTGGGTCCAAAATCATGATGTTATACTTACCAGTCAGGCACTTGCTCCATGGAGCTATCTCCCTGGTCCCCTTGTTTCTCTTATTTTTTAAAGAGAGTACAAAGTAGTATTAGAACAGAAAAAATAAAAATAATATGAAATTTCACTAAACAGAATGATATGAATTTCACAGTATTTGCTGTGTTGTATAGTGTTGTGTTTAAGTTAATTGTTCATATTACTAGAGTAGAAGTATAAGAAATTTTTCTCATGACTAATAAAAGTGATGAGCTGATATTCAATGAACTTTGAATTCAATATACTTTTATATGTTTTATTTTAAAATAGGAAATAGATTTTTTTCCTGCAGCTATTTATATTTAATTCTGGAAGATAAATGTGTGAACATTTGGGTCTCTTCATATGTAATTCTTATGTTTATGGAGAAGGTATCTTTCCTATATTTCAGTGTTTACTTATAGCTATATCATAGGTTATAGATTATATGGTGTTTCTGAAAATTTAATGCTAAACTAAAATCAGTTTTAAAAGACACTTTTAGTTGACATTAGACACTGAAATGTTGAACACTGAAAAAGTTTCTGAAGAAAAAGGAATAATACATTTAAAGTTAAACTCTCTATCAGGTTGCCTCGTGGTTTTGAGGATTCGCCTTTTTTTTTTTTTTTTTTTTTTTTTTGTTAGGTCTTCCAGTGATTGATTTTGGGGAAAGCATAGAGACCTATTCTTCCCTTGGCTTCTGCATGGCTGGGTGTCACACAGCTGTTGCTGAGGAAGATAGCACCAGGCAGGACATCAAACACACTTGGCTTTCACCATTTGATTTTTCTTCAAGTTGTACAATTAAGGCAGGCTATCTTAATGATTTGAGAGGATCAAGCAGCAAACAAAAACACAGGAGAATTCTTTTCTCGCACTGCCTTTCAACTGGATGGCGTAGAGCAGCAATTCTCAAAACTGTTCTTGATCACACCTGGTAAAAAGTACTCACGAAGAGAACTTTCTGAACCGTGTGAATAAACTGCCAGAATAATGTTATAAATGCGTTCAAGTTGAGGGACATGGCATTGCTGAGAATGACAGTGATACCTAGGTTGAGAATCACTTCTTTTCCCTAATGCTTTGTTTCATGAAAGGAAGCACTCAGCAAAGTTTGGCTTTGGCTCCAAACTCCGCCTGAGTGAAGAGCAGCACCACAGCTGCCTTCCCTCCGGGAGTAGAAGCACAGCCATCTTCTCCAAGACTGCTGAGCAAATGAATCTCATGAAGGGAGTCACCATTGTAATGTTGCTTGTCCTCTCTGCATTAATTTTTAATGCAAACACAGCCTATTTCAATCACACCTTATGTTTATAGTGAATATTAGAAATTATAATGGATATTTCATTTTTATTATCCTACTGCATTTTGCTTCAGTGTGTTAATTCTATTGAAATGCAATTATTTGTTTGAATATGAGTGATTTTCTGTTCTCTGTACAACACTTGAGAGGTCACTTTTCAAACAAGAAGACAGATTCTGGCATAAAGTGAAGTCACATAAGTAAAGGAAAATGTGAAGCAAAGAAAGTATTTAATATACCCATGATTTCTTTGAAGTTATAGCTATGTTGACTGAGAGGGAGAATCTCCTCCACCCCTAGAACTCATTAGGCATATCAAGAAAAATTCAAATAAAGAAAATGAGCTTAAACATGCTGTTGGCACACAATTGTGTTTGCTCGGCCTTTCCTGGGATAAGAACTCTTAATCTGTTCTACCAGGAGCTCTGAAAAGAGGTGAGTTTCCCTCAAACTTCACTTCTCTTCTATTCTGATGGAGTCCCCTGCAAACTCCACTAGAAAGTTGCTCATGAGCTCCTGGCACATGATGCCTGGCAGCTTGAAGTTCTGCACTGTGTGTCGCACTGAACATGTAAAAGAAAGCCCAACAAACTCACATGAGCATATGCTCAAATTCCTCAAAAAATTTGATTCTCACATAAAAATGATAACTTTACTATCTTTCATAGAATTATATGAAAAATTAACATTATATAAGTTAGTCTTTCTTCAGTATGACAGTTAATACAGTATGCAAAAAACAACAATTCTTTGAACATTTTTCTGCTGTCAAATATCATTTTTTGGCTGTTGCAACTGGAGTTTTTAGATATGGTTGGTACAATTGTTTAAAATTTTGTGTAAATTACATGCATAATATAGAAAGACTAATATTTAGACAAAGTTGGATGGAAATTTTCCATCTTTTGGCAGAAAAAAAAAGAATCCGATGAAAGGATAGCCATATACAGGTCTTTTAGTCATGTATTCTAACTAATTCTAGACTAGAGCATACAGAACGTATTTGTCCTGTGTCAATTGCTGTTTTGTCTTTAGTAAGATTCAAACATCAATTACTTAATCTTCTAAATTAACTCTTCTTTCTTTTTATTTTTTTGAGACAGGGTTTCTCTTCGTAGTATAGAATGTCCTTGAACTCACTATGTAGCCCAGGCTGGGCTTGGACTTGCAGTAATTCTTCCATGTCAGTCTCTTTAGGGCTGAAGTCACAAGCATGCACGCGTCACAATGCTCAGTTTGCAACCTTAACTTTAAATGAGTAATAAAACTCATTTGTCATATTTGTAATAAATTAGTTTTTCTCACATAGAACAATGAGGATTTTACAGGAGCTGCTTCAGTGAAAACATCTGAAAAATTGCCATCAGTCCTCTTTATGTCAGTTCTCATTTTAAGTGAGTAATTCAAGGAAAGGGTAGAGATACAAGGGGATTGATCTTCATGAGGAAAACAAGACATAAAATGGCGATTACCCAGATACCAACTACAGTTAAATGTTATTAGAATGATTGGTGATAATTTGTTCTGATTTACGGATGTTATCCATTTTATCTAAGTAACAATATTATTCAGAAATAAATCTTATAAAATCAAGTTGATGTATCCTAGAAGAAAACAGGTGAAGCAAAAAAATAGATAATATCAAAAATTTAAAAAGCAATTAGTGAAGACACCTAAATTGAAAAGACTATTAGAAAATATTTGTTTTTTTTCTAGAAACCAGAAGACATGGAAATAATAGATTCCTATGTACATATGGTCTATAAAACTTTAACTAAATGAATATCAAAACCTGGAAAACCAATAGCAAGACAATATTATTAATGTTGTAATCAAAGTTCTATCAGGTAATAAATTAAAAGAAAGTCATCACCCATGGGTTCATTGCTGAATTTTAATAGAATTAAGGGTGCATTAATGGCAATACTTTTTTAATTTTCCCTCTATGAGAAAAGTCATAAATGTTTTCTGATTCATTCTGTAAATAAGCATTACTCTTATACAAAGACTGAATGAAGACTCAACAAAATTAGAAAACTACAGGCTATTGCTCTTGATGAAATAAGATATAAAAATTGTGAACTTGATGCTTACAACCAGGAGTAAAGTTTAATGAAAAATACGTGTCATGACCAAGTCATTTGTTTTCAAGTTTAAGCTAATTTATTTCAACTCATCATACTTTTTTTTTTTTTTTTTTTTTTTTTGCAGAACTAGGGATTGAACTCAGGGCTTTGTGCTTGCCAGGCAAGTGCTTATTCTACTGAGGTATCTATTCTTCCCAAATAAACTTGATCATTCTGAATTTTAAATGAAGTATATTCTATGATACTGAGGACTCTGTGAGTTGGTTTAGGTCATCTAAAATGTCTGGAATATTGCTTTAAGGATGAATCAAAAAAGTCAGTCACAGCATGTTAAGCACATTAAGTTAATTTATTTTCGGAAGTGTTTCTTCTTATTAGCAAAACAAAAAAATCTTTGGGATTATAATAAAATTTTGCCTTACAAATAGAATTGAGTTTGAGGTAAAAGGTAGAGAAATAACTGTTTGTTTTACATGACATGCACCATTTTCTGTGGACCAACAAAGAAGCTGTGCTGGCCCCCAAGTTCTGTATGCCAAGTACCACGCCCTTCATCCTGAGGCATGCTCGCTTTTTCCCTCTCATGGTTCTCTCTCCTTCAGTGTAGCAGACATAATACTTATTTTGTTAGTTTGGGGACTTACAACTAGACTGGCTTTGGAAATGTTTGCTTTTGCTCACTATAAAATAAGTGTCTCTCTTGAGATTAATTTTTTCTTATACCACCCTAGTCATATTTTTAAAACTTTTACAGACCAACTCTGTATACATTAAATAGATGTATGCATTTTTCAGAGTGAATAAGTGGAAACTGTTATTATATCAGTATGGTATCATAGACTTTTAGCAGCAATCTTTGACCTCTCATTTTCCTGAGTACTCAGCAGATTTATCCAGCAGATAATTCAAACAACAAAATGCAGCTGAAGCAATCAGTGAAGTATTTGTCAACATGGAAAATTCTCATCTCATTACATAAATAAACCAGCTACTTTTGAGTTAAAATCTTATATGAAACTGCCACATTATTTTGACTGAGAATAGGGACAAGGAATAAAACTGTCACTTGTCTTACTATTCATAATTATAGGATCATGGAAGTTAAGCAATGGAATGCATTTAAAGTGGCAGCTAGTTTTAGCCATACTTCTCTACACATATTTGTTGGACATAAAGATACAGCCCTGCATCTATAATCTAATAATGTACTTCAGAAAAGAAATGTATTTTTATTTCCTATAATTATATACTTGTATTAAGTGCATATAATATATCTCAAATATATCATGAATATAAACAACTGTTACTCTCAGTGCAGAAATGTCACAGGGTTGGTGGTGCATGCTGTTTTAACTCATAGCTACTTGGGAGGTTGATGCAGGTTAATGAGATTCATACATATTTAGAAGTGGTTTGTAAGTACAATTTATTGAGATTAAAGATGTTGGGAAGAGAAACCCTAGGATTCTGTGATCATGATGGATGTGAAATTCTGAACTGAGTCAGGCTCAGGAATGTTCACTTGAGATCATGTGCTCTATTGCTTCTTAGAATAGAAGATGTGCGTTGCTCCCTGGTAGCAAATCTTTCTACATTTTTGTCATGTCTTCAGACACTGCAGGTGACCAAGTTTGAGATTAAGAATAACTAATTTCATTAAATGTGGCTCAAAATTAAGGTCCTGGATTGGATTTTGGTGTCTTGTTTTAACCAGATCTATTTAAAAAAATCAGGAAAAAAAAAACTTCCTGTGAAAATTTCATCACTTTCTCAGAAGAGTCGTGCCTGTAAAATTGGGGCAAAAATAGAATGGTTTTAGAAAAATTAGCATTAAAAAAGATTTCCCTTAAGACACTAAAAGTGGTACTTGGAAGACATCGCAGGAACCAGCAAGACCACGGCGTTCACATGGTCAAAGACTCAAAGCTGTAAAGCATTCACAAGAGGACAAAGCACCTGAACACAAGCTTCAGAACACGATCGTTAGAATAGTTTCCACAAGATTTATGTCACAATGCTCAGTGATTCTGGATCTCAGAGGGCTCTGTAATCATAATCTAGGTGGGCTGGTACAGTGTGAAATGGTGGCCAACACTGACATCGAAATGCAAAATGCAAGATTTGTAAGCTCATTTGTAGAAAGCTTCCACTGAGATATTTCAATAAGTTCCTTAGTATGAACCTGTATCTCTATGTGGGCAGTGTGAAGAAGAAACTTTCAGAGTGAAGACAGAAATACAATAGACATCCTATGAATTTGGTAAAATCAAACACAAAGGTTGCCTCAGAAAAGTCACAGGCATTAAGTGGAATCAGCACAAAGAGTATCCTGGCAGGGGGCTTCTCCAAAGCTGTAGTGACAGGAATGCCCAAGTAGGCTGGCGCTCACCTCTCACCAGAGCCAGCCCTGGATGCTGAGCATGAAGAAATGGGGCTTCAAGTTTTCCCTCTGGGTTTCGTCTTGCTTTTGTCTAATTTCTATCCCTGTATTTCTCCCTTCAGGAATAAAAATCTTCACCTTGTTCATTTTATGACTTGTGGGCAATAGCTGAAGCTAGAGATCAAGCGCATGTGCAGGGCTGGAGCCAGGCCAGTCCGGAGAACAAAGTGCATGAGCACTTGAGGTGAACTAACGAATCTATGGATTTGACTGCTTTCGTCATGGAAGAGGCGGCTCTTCATTCTAACTGAAATGAACACTGACTCTAGGTACGAATTTTCATTTCCTTCACGTAATTTTTGCACCAGTGCTAATATTAGTTATCTTATAAAACGCTTCATCTGTAATAAAATTCTTCCATACAGAGTTGTTTCTTACCAAGGAATGCTCTTCAAAGCCAAGGGAGCATGGCAATGGGCTCATGCTCACGGAATTCACTGGACCTGACACATCCACCACCATCCAGATTCAGGTGGATTGCTACAAGGATGAAAGCGTCTTTGAAGATGTAATCATAGTGCTGTTATGCAGTGATACCTTGCAAGGCTAGATAAAGTTACACATACAGCTGCATAAGCTCGTAATCAGCTCTATATCTGGAGGTATTTCTCACATAGCAAGTCGTCCTTGTTATAAGAATTGATGGGTAAAAATTGGAACGAGACCCCTGACTACACCCTGAAGGGCCCAGTAGTGGTCATATGCTCTCCATTTTTGGACCTTATGCTCTGGTAAAGTAGAAATCAATTTCACAAATGGAAAAGCTTCCGCACAGAAAAACAATGACTCCATTGAAATGTGTTGCCCCTGGCCACTCAGGGGCCCTCATGTATCCGAGTCAACAATCTGCACAAGGAGTTATAGTGCTAATGGTGGTAAGTGATCCAAAATGTCAAGGAGAACTTTGACCAGTGCCCTTCAGTGAAGGTAAGGATGAGTTCACTTCAAATACAGGAGAGTTTTCCAGATATCTAGAACTACCATAGCTTACATTTAAGGCCAATATGAGGCAATAGCAGCCTAATGCAGGTAGAGTGATAACTGTTCCAGATGCTTCAGGAAGAAATGTTAGGACTAGCTCTCCATATAGAGAACCCATACCAATTGAATTTGCTCCTGAAAACGTATGCAATCTTTTGGGGATCTTTTATTTTATTCCTGCACTATGTAACAGTCATCACTGACTTCATGTCTAAAGTTAAATGCCATTAAATTTACTTTTTACAAATTAAGTGACATCAAGAGAAGCATCAGTGAAAGGAGTTTGCCTCCTACTGAGGAAGGAGCAAGCGAGGTTTCACTTCCAGACAGACTACCATTATTATGTGAGATGCAATTATAAATGGTATGATCTGCCTTTGGAAATCATTTATGCTTTAGGGAGAAATGCTCTGTTGTGAAATTGACCTGGGATGCCCTGTGACTGCTAAGCATGACAAGTTTGCATGACTGCATTTAGTGATGTGCAGTAGATTAGCAAACCCCATCTCTCAACCTGCCTGACACATGTGTCCGATATGATAGGTATGTGGCTTACCAACTTCACTGGGGAGGATCTGTTGTGACTGTCGATGGCATCCTCCAATGGGCTTGCAGCTCAGTTAGAATAAAAGAGGATGAAAGAACATCCTTGTAGCTGCGGACTGAAGCTCCAGTTTCTTCCACAACTCAAGTCAGCCTTATACCAAAGACTCCAGGTAGATTTCATGCTTTAGACTTTGGGGTGGTGTTGCTTTTTTTTTTCTTTCTAATTATGGCTGGCTCAGTCTGCCCTGGGGTGGGGTTGGTACGATATGTGGTGCTGGGGATCAAACCGTGGTCCCTGCAGTTGCCTAAGCTTTTCTAAGCAAGCACTTTAGACCACTGAGCCATCTTGCCTGCCCTGATGTTGCTTTTCAATTCCTTTTAATCCTCTGCGAACCATAAATTCTTGGGCAGAGAAACTATGAGACTGTCTGTGTCTCTAGCATATAACCAATGTTTTCTTGAAATCACTGGTCAAAAAATTAGTTTATCACATTGTCTACCAGGTACACATGAGAATCTTTGCTCATGTGTGTCTCTTTGCCATGAAATATGCTATGTTCTACCCCTTAACAAACCTTAAAAATTTAGTCATTAGGCATGTGTAAACAAAATATGTGTGAAATTATTTATCTTTCTGCTATCTTGACATGAAGTCCCTCAATGCAATGATCTTTGTGGCATGCAATTTGAATATACATAACTAGAAACTACTATTTACTTTAGGATAGAGTTCTTCTATCCTTCTTAACCTATATACAGGAAATCATAATATACACTTAACTTTATGTTTAAAATAAAAGTAAAAAAGAAGTAAGCATATAAAACAAGCTTCCTTACAGGCATTTTATTTCAGGGAGGACAAAATGGAATATGCAAAAACAAAGATTAAAATCCAATAAATTTATACAAGAGAAGGTAACATATTTTTACTCTTTTATATGCTTAACATAATTTAGTGTATACATTTTGAAACTTAATTCACCTACTCTTAAAAGACAAAATTTGCGTTTATAATACACTGACCATTTCCTAGATGAAATCTACTTAAGAAGCTCCTTGAGAAATAAAAGTAAATTTAAAGTGAATAATTCCTGTACTCGCAGAGATCTTCCCACCAGCCCAGGTCTCCAGAGCTCAACTTCATCATTTCTCTCATTTCATGTGGGGAAAAGTAATTAAAATCTTGCCCTTGTAGCCAATATGTTTTCCTTAAAATGCAAAAGAAATATAACAATATGTGTATGAAGTTTTCAGAGTAACTTTTGTGTGGAATATGGGGGGATGGTAAGGAACGAGGAAGTTTGACAACTGTAAGTATGAACATGTCAAAGTTTAGAAAACAATGCCTGACCTTGCAGGCGGGTGACCAGTCCTCCTCTGGTGAAGAGTGCTGCCTGTCAGCCCCACATCATGGATTTCATCGGGAAAGGTATGCGCCATAGCCCAGGGACCTGTTGGCTTCATCAATAGTGTTTTGTGAGTTGCTATGGGATTTTTAGCTATAATACCGTGTTTCATGGCCCATGATTTATTTCTCTAGAAATAAATTCCACAGGTCATAACAAAGTGATTCAGGGGTGGTCCTCTGGACCTTGGTGTATTTAGGTCATCTGGCAGTAGCTGCAGGATGTGTGCACTGTGTCAGTGGACATCATGAAGGCACAGGTAGTGTGCTATGCGTGTGTCATGAATACAGCACAGGTGCAGCCAAGCATTCTCCAATGCACAGGATACATCTCAGGGTAAGGGATTATTTAGCACAAAAAGCCATAAGAAGTCGCTCTAGATACTCTGCAACTCAAAAGACAGTGGAGCTAATTTTCACTTCATAAAGTAGGACCTAACAATTATGCTACCCTGGTCTTTCCTGAAATTTGCCCAAACAAATAAGCATAATGGTAATTTTACTGAGGAACTTGTGATGCTGAAAATGTCATACATGACATACTGATTTGTTAGTTTCATTCAAGCCGAATGACTTTCCAATATAATATGCACGCTAATGTTATTGTCCTTTGCAAGTTTTTGTTTGTTTGTTTTGTTTTGTGGCCAGCTCAATCCAGGTTGGGCTGGGACAGCATGTGGTGCCAGAGATTGAACTGTGGTCCCTGTACACTGCCAAAGCTTGCCTAAGCAGCCTCTTTAGACCACTAAGCTATCTCACTGGCCCTCCTTTGAAATTTTGTATAAAACAAATTAACAAAAATCATAAATTTTGTATTCTATAAACACAAAAGAGTGTATTTTAAAGAATCATAGACTGTAAACATCAGTCCAATGTGGCGACAATGTGCGTGCTTATAGCCAAAGAACACACATCCAATTATATTTATATGTTTCCTGAAGCTCCTGTCTTAGGCTGTCTATGGAAAAAGTCATTTTACTTGTATGTATGTACAAAATCACTAATTTCAATATCATTACTGATGTACTTTACTATGAAAGCTCAGCACTGTTTCAATTTTGAGTACACATAACTTATAAGATAGAAACTCATAACCTTCATTCTACTAAATCAATGAAAATGTGATGAGTCCCCCGCAAATCTGTGACAAAGACTTTTTTTGACGTACCAGGGATAGAACTCAGGATTCTGTGCTTGTCAAGCAAGTGCTTATTCTACTGAACTATCTACCTGGCCCCAAAGATTTTTAAAATGGGAATTTTATAAGCAAAGAAAGTAATTACCCTCTAGCTTCAGGGAGCCTCTTTCATTCTGCCATAGAACACAAGGTATCAACTTTCTCGAGAAAGACAGTGACCTCTGCAAACTCAGTGCTCCTGATCAGACAAGGTCCCTGATACACAGATGTAGACAGAACACCCGGAGCTGTGTAGGATGTAACATGTGTAGTGCACAAACAGCACCATGAATGTCGCACACCCTGCCACACATGCTAACCGTAGCACTCTGAAGAAACCATTTGACTGTTGTAAATCTCTCATTTCAGCATGTTTGATGATTACTATGAAGGTCCCATATATCTGTCAGTCCTATCATGAACTCAGATGTATGAGGCATCTGAAGTTTTTATCTAAATGTGAAACAAATTCACGGTGAGTTAGTAGATCCAGACCACAACATCACTCCTCTCAGCCAGGATGAGCAACCAAGATTTCTTGTGTTTATTTTTATCAAGCACAAAGACAAAACACATAGATAAAATGTGATCCCTTTTAATAGTTTAAGATGCTTATGTCTGTGAATGAGTTAAAAAACTGTAAACTCCTAGAACTTGTACCTGATGATAACCTGCAAAAATGCACAAGATATTAAACTATTTCAAGGTAATGCCTTAAGTCTTGAATCAGATTTAAATTCAACTTCCATGAGTTTTCATTGTATAGAGGCACTTGGGAGAGTAACACAAGAATACACGGGTCACCCAATTCTCAGACTATGAAAATACTACTTGCCTACAGGGGCATAGTGGCAGGTTTTGATTTTTCCTATCTGAGCTCTTACAGCACCAAGTCCCACTTGGAGGCAGTGGAAATAGACCAGACTTCTCTAGACAAGCTGGCTTGTGATGCCCTGGCCAAATAAAATATCTCAGAGTCTTCTGGATTTTTTAAGCAGAACTTCTCCTGCTGTTGATCGTGTCAACCGTGGGCCTGGGCCAGAATGTGACTTCCCCTCCCACCTGTCTCGAGGGCACCAGATGCCCTGTGAATCTGCAGGATCTATACCATGAAGCAAGAAGCTTGTCTACAGCCATGTACACCAGATCTTTTCTACTGATTCGGGATTTTGTAAGTGTCTCACTTTCTATTTCTTCCCAAGAGAAGCATTTGCACCAGTAGGGGCAACACTACAATATAAATATGAGGAATGCAATGACCAAATTTCAAGTAATGCATATAAAAATGTAGTGACTGTGTCAACTATTAATGTCAGAACAAGAAAGGGAAATTTTATGAAATTTCAGTTTTTAAAAGAATTAGAGATTCTTAACACTTCCTTTAATACAGTTAAGTGTTAACCGTTTAGACACCTGGTCGGTGTCACTCTGAATCAGGCTTGAGGAGCAGCCCTGATCTGCTCCTGCACACAGGCCAGTCCACATGCGTTCTTTTTCTGCTGCGCACACTGTGGATGCGCAAATAGGGAGGACCATTTTGCACTCAACTGGGGATCGAATACAGTTAATTCAATGGAGAGCACATTGTAGGAAAACAAATATACTTGTAAATAGCTTTTTAGAAGCCCCAGTGGCTAGAAAATGTTTCTCCAGGATTTCCAGTGTAGGAGCTGGTATGTAGAACAGAAAGGGCAGTTTCAAAAAGGACAGAAGTCTTCTCTTCCTCCAAAAGTATCTGAACGCTGTGCTCTCTTCCAGGTCAGGCGACTGATTAGGGTTCAGAACAATAAAGGGCCTCCAGGGGAAACAGGGAGAGCACTGGAGATACACGCCTTTCCTGCAGTCCTTTCTATGAACGCCTGCTTCTCTCATTCCCCATTTCCACCCGGCCATCTTTAACTTCCAAGTCATCCTATTAATAACTTTTCACTTTGACAAATTTGACTTAGTATCACAGTATACTTCTGTTTAATTTAATTTAGTTCATTCTTTATGAGTTCCTATAATTTTACGTTCTAATATATTTATCTTGTCAAAAGAAAAGACTTTGTATTTTTAATTTGTGATGCAAACTGCAATATTCATGCTTATAGGTTAAGAATCAATTGATAAAAATATGAGTGAATTCTGATATACATTCAGTAAAAGCAGCCGCAGGGCAGGAATTCGATTCCTGAGCCTTCTGTGCCGGCCCATCTCCAGGACACACTGAGATGGTGATTGAGACTGGGCATGGTGACACGTGCCTGTAATCCCAGCACTTGGGACACTGAAAAGAGGAGGGTCACTATGAGTCCAGATCTACATAGTGAGGCCCTGTAGAGTCTGTAGAACCGGTTGTAAAGACAAAAAAAAAAAAAAAGAAGAAGAAGAAGAAGAAGAAGAATTGTCATAGGTGCACATGCAGTGTGGTTTGGGGCTCAAATACTAGAGAAAATGATCCTTAAATTACTAACACCTTTGTGGTTTTTACTACTTTATGGTTTGCATTTTAAATAGTAACTAGTAGAAAAGATTGAACAGTACAGGCATAGAAGAGAAGAGAATAAGGGGAGAGGTTACCGAATGAGATAAAAATAGATTACAGAGCTAACTGGGAACCCCGGGCAAAATAGTTGCTTTAATAATTCTTTAGATTCAGTATTAAAGTACATCATTTTTCACAAAATTGTACACTTTGATCAAATATATTAACATTTTCAAACATGTTCATGCTTTAATTTTTAGATCCCAACTAACTAAAATGTTTTAACATTTTCAGAAAAAGCATTTCTCCCAGGACCCATCTTTCTTCAGGCCAGCCATGAAAACATGCCACACGGTTATTATCCGTACTCCAGCTGGGAAGACTGAGGCCATGCAGACGCAGGTCAGTCTCGAGCCTGGCTCCACCAGGACAACTAACGCAGGGCCCTAGCTTTGCCCTGGCCCAGCAGCAGGGAACGAGGGAGCAAGAGGAAGCAACAAAGAAGAAGGAATCTATTTAAGCAATAGACTATACATACAATCAGATGCCAGAGGAAGTTCATGCCACCAATGAGCCATACAGGGGATGCAATTTTACTGAAGTCATGTACTTAGGATGGAACACATGAGCTGTGAGGAAGTTGAAACTGCATGGGATATTCTTGGACCCATGGCAGAAATGCAGATTCTGTTTTATTGCTGGTGACAAGTGACTCCTGAATTAACAATGTGTATTCACTACTGAGACCTGTGTGACCCGCAGTATCTTCTCTCAACTTTGAGCCCACTCTTCCTCCTGCTTCTCCGATACCAGATTCTTTACGCTGCACGCCTCCCCTGCATCCTCTGTGTTTAGCCAGAAGACAGCCCTGTACACATGCCATCCAGCACTGTATGTTTCTCATCGATGCAACTCCAACCTCTCTTATGATGGCAAAAAAGCTTACGTATCAAGCCTTAATCATTTACATATGCTCCGATATTTTTATGTTGCCATCTCTTTCTTCTGAGTTTACTCCAAGAACAAAATGCTAGTTTTTGGGAAGCAGGGTTTCAAGTGGAAAAATAAATCAAATGGTATCCAATGGAACTTGCAGTAGAAAAAGATAGTTATTTCCATAGTCATTTTTATTTGTTCATTTTGCTATAGCACAGTGTAGACTAACAGCTGACCTTGTATTTTTATTCCAATTCATATCACATATAGAAAAATTTTACACACACACAGGAATAACAAAGATTACCAATTACTTTGGCTTCTGTGATCAAATGCCCTATGTACTGTAAATCACTCAGCTACACCTCTCAATTATTCTAACGTTGTTCCTTCAAAACTGTCTGCATAGAGTAAAGATATTATCAATATGGTGCTCCGCTTGCTGCATTCCTGGAATGAACCTCTGAGGTACCTGGCCCAGGAAACAAAACATCTGCCAAAGTTCAATCATTCGCTCACATTGCAAGCAGAGGCTGTCGCTGAAGAAAACTACGCACTCCAGGAGATCATAAGTGAGATAGCCGACAAGGTGAGCAGCCTTTCACAGTGCCTTGATTTTCCAGTAAAGAGTTTCCTTCTGTGGGGAGATTTGCATAAGCAACGCTGAGGTCCAGTGATCCTTCTTCTCCTCCGCTATTAAACAAAGTAAGAGTCCTGGGCAGCAACAGTGAAAATTCTAACGTAAATGAGTACTAAAGTTGGCCAGTGTGACAGCGATCATCTTCCCTGCACTGTCTCAAAGTCCCCAAGGAGAATGTGAGCTCAGTGGTCAACCATTTTTCAGGAGAGAAAGTCATAGCAGAGCAATTGTGAAACAAATGTTTTCTTCAGAGGTCCTCAGGAAAACTACAGGAATTTTGCTCATATTCTTTCTTTCCCTCCTCACACAAGGTTAGAGTTAGAAAGGAAACAGGAAAGTCAAAGTCATATGGGATGTTCTGCCCCAGGCCGCTGTCCCAAACGTGCCAGATGTTAGAGCATCACAAAAGCAGTAGTATTTCTATTGTGAAATATTTCTTGTGCTATAATTTATAAAATATCATCATAAGTTTTGATTTCATCACTGCTCTTAAATCAAAATATATTTCATGCATTTAATCTTCAGAAATAATTTGCCATACTTAAGTAGAACTGATTTTTAAATATATATTCCTGCTTCTATAGTTAATTAATATTTACTTTATATAGTTAAAATTCTAATGTTAATAAGATAAAAGATAACATCCTCACTGATAGTCTCAGAAAAAATAGAGGAAATAATATTTAACTTTACAAATAACTTAAGCAATTTATATTTCTCATATTTTAATACACATTTTCTTATGTCATTTTTATATGTAATGGCTATGTCTAGAACAAAAAAGAATATATTAATCAAATATCATGGGAAACAGACATGATGACTTCAAGTTATTTTCCTTGTTACTGTCAGCCAGCTGCCAGAGGCCACTGTTTTGTTCTACTATGATTGATTTTGTGTTCTTTTTTAACAAGCTTTTGCACATTTTTCAGGAAATATTTTCATAGCTTTCAAGCTCCAAAAGTTAATTTAAGATAAGAGACCAAGATAAAATATAAATATAAACAGGCATGCTTCAAGTTTTAATAAGATGAATTCTTGGACTCTATAGGAGAGTACAATAGTCCAGGTACTGCAGTTACCCAGATTCGTGCCCTGTAGCTCTGGAAAGGAGCTGAGCTCCTTGGAGGCAGCACAGTGTTACTGGGGCTCTGGGAGCTGAGGGCCTCCCAGCTTGCAGAGGCTGCTGGAGGTCACAGGGACCCCCTGCCCTGTCTCTTGGCTGCATAGCGCTTTGCTGAGCATAGCATCATCCACCCCACAGCACACACTGCACCATGACAGTTACCTCCGGGACCGTGGTAACACAGGTGTTTTTCTTTTCAGTAACTCCCATGTAGGTACTCAAAAGAAAGCAACTATTTCACATGCAAATTTGAGATGTATTTACTGGCTAGAATAAAAGACTGATATTTTTCTGTCATGACTTGGTCAGCACATTAAAGCACTAAGTGCCATCATCACCATCTCTAAAATTTGGCAAAAACAAAGTATTCAAAACAGTTCAAAATAACAACAAGCAAATCAGATGTAGTGCAGTATAGGTGGAATATCAGGGATAAACTTCAGGAAATGAAAATCCTCCTTAAGCACAAGAATGGAAGCCTGTCTCTATGTCACTCCTCGGTCCAGCCTATGTCGTGGTCCCTGTCCGAGTTCAGGAAGCAGCATTTTGGGTCTCCTCTTGTCTACTGCTGCAGGAACATACTTCACCTATGATACGCGGATGACAAAAAAGAAAATAAAAGCAGGGCCTGTGTTTGGCTTCTAGTTTCAGGTGGCAAATAGATTTAGGATGGATTGGAAAGGATATATGAAAACACACTTTGGCTAAAATATTTCATTTCTAATACTTCCCAAATGTAAATTTCCCAAAATTCCCCAAAATCTTTTCTTTTAACTTAACTCTTTTTAAAAATATTTTTATTGTTTAAATTTAACAATGGTTATATTACATATTTTCATCATCAGATCAGTTTAGATTAATACATATAGGTATATAAGATTGATCAAACAATTAAACATTAACATTTTTAAACCAACATTACTTTTTTTTTTTTCTTTTCCCGGTTCTTTTTTTTGAAAGTTGATATATTGCATATTGTCCTCACAATCGTTCTACAGAGTACAGTGTGTGGGCATGACCCACCTTCCTATTGATGTTGCTTAGAAAAAAAAAAAGGAAGAGAATATACTTCTCTTTGGACTAAGAGGAAGCAGATACATACACAGTCAAATGTTCTGCAATTGCAGTGGGCCACCAGTGAAGTTTGTAATGTTGGAGGCTATTGAATCTAAGCCTCCTAAAGCTCATCTCACCAGTCTAGCTCTGCATTTCATGTATTGTAGTTAAGCATTTTTTTTTTTCTTGCTGGGTGGTCAAGTGCAAGTCCAAGCAAGACCTGTATAACAAAACATTCATTTTTTTTTTTTTTTTTTTTTTTCCAGGGTCAAA